>JAOYND010056990.1:0-11447 GCA_025802135.1 Lagerstroemia fauriei | reverse complement strand
ACCACAGAGTCGAGAGTATTGGTACTTATTTTCTCTTTGTTGATCCTGTCGTAGACCCACTCAGGGAAATAAGCTTCACTGGATGATGAACCTATATTCAACCCTTCACTGCTAGTCCTCTCCCCAGCCATCTCAAGCAATAGCATCCCAAAGCTGTAGACGTCGGACTTGTGAGACGGGTTCCCAAGATTTCGCATGAATATCTCTGGAGCAATGAATCCAAAAGTCCCTTTAAGACCTGTCACTGTTACGGCACTTTTATGACGGGAGTAAACCTTCGCCAGGCCAAAGTCGGAGATCTTAGGGGTGAAGTCTTGGTCCAGCAATATATTTTGGGGCTTTATATCAAGGTGCAAGATTCGGGACTCGCATCCTCCATGCAAGTACGTGATTCCATGAGCGATTCGTATGGCTATCTCGAGCAACTTCTCCATTCCTAGGGAAAGGCTTGCCCCTTTCTTGCCTAGCAAGTCTCCAAGAGACCCATGGGGCATGTACTCATAAACAAGAGCTTGCTTTGATCCTTCCAAGCAAAATCCAAACAACTTAATGATGTTGACATGGTGAATCCTACCTATCGTAGAGACCTCGTTGATGAAGTCCCGATCTTCATTGTTGGACTTATCAAGCATTTTGACAGCAACAAGACGCCCGTCCGATAGTCTTCCCTTGTAGACGCTGCCATAACCACCTTCACCAAGCTTCTCCTTGAAGGCATTGGTCATTTTCTTTATTTCCTTGTACGAGTAACCGGTCAACATGGTCGATCGATAAGTTCTGATGAAGTTCTCTGTGTGAAGCCTTTCTTTCATAGGCTGGTCTTTAGCGAAGTACAAGTTCTTCCAAAATAGTACATTTTTCTTCCTGAATATGAGTAGAGACAAAACGATGATGAGCAAGAGTGAAGAACTTCCTGATGCAATACCTGAAAACAGTAAGAAAGCCGAATGCTTTTAATTGTACTGTATCAATTGATCTTAAGACAAAACTAATCTAAGTTAATTAGCCTATAGATATATCAGTCGATGCAACATAAGTTTATTGTGTAATAAATGTACGGCGGAATATATGCATGTATATATATATATATATATATCAGCCATTCCAATGTCAATCAATACAAGAGTAGCGTACCAATTGTAACGGCCCGGTTGTTCGAGTTCGTCTGCCTGCATAGTCATTGAAGAGAAATAAGTAGTGACATATGTAATACTCAAAAAATTGACTGCCAATTATAATTTCAAATTGCCACCTCACATATCCGATATATTAAGTGCCTAATTAAGAATGTTACTATTGTTTTGGATAAGTTAAAAATAAATTAAACATAAATTAAACACGTCAGCTACACGTAAGAAATATATTCATGGATATTTTATACACAGAAAAATATACCCAAGGATATATAATTTCTATTGATGGATATTACCCAAAAATAAAATTTGGTAATTATCTATTGCAACCAAGATTGTCGTTCTACATTGATTCTAACTACTAATCAGATAAAATTACGAGGATTGACACACCCTTCCTCTCCTGTATAAATAGAAGGTTCCTCTTCATGGTTTGGGAATGAAAAAAGAGACGTGTGAAGACTTGGAGAAGCTCTGCCTACATCGAGTTCCTCCGAATTCTCTTGAAGCTCTACCGAACTGAAGACCCAGAAGACTTCACTTGGAGTCATCGGATCAAGCCCACAGGCCTTAGTGTTTTCCACCTCAATCGGGATCAAACTGCTGAAAGCCCTCGCTCGAGTTACAAGTAGGATCCAGCAGATTAAGCCCATGGGCCCCGTTGATTTTGCAATAAGCCCACTACCGAGAACAAGCTATTTTAGCCCTTGGTCGAGAGCACGTTGTTACCCTCATTGGATCAAGCCCGAAGGCCCGGTGACTCTACAATCCTCCTTGATCGGGATTACACTATCCAAGCCCCTCGATCGGGATTCCAACACTTGAAAGAGAATCTGATGATATTTCTGTACTTTCCTTTACAGATTTTTTTATAGAGATATTATACCATCAAATTAATACACAATATATTTGTCGCATTTATTTCTTGGACACGAAATTTGTCACGTACAAATTTCTATCACGCCAGGTAGGACTATCTCTACCTCTCATCTCTCTTTTCTAAACTTAAGGCCAAGAAGTTGCCGTGGCCCTAAGGAAGCTTGTCATCATTGATGCAAAGGAGAAGTCTCGTGCTGATGGTGATGCTGCTGACCTCAACCTAGGCACTCAATAGAAGGTGAACACTAGTAGCAAAACCAACCAGGCATCGACACATGCTATTGTAACAACGAAGTCTAATTCCGTTTTTGGGACGAATTTTCCTTGTGCGTCATCAACCCCCATGAGGCAAAAAGAAGATATTGATATTCCTGTACTCGCTGAAAATGCGCTGGCTTATCACTTCCTGTAGGAGGAGAAAAATGATGGAAGGAGGATGTTGCTACCGACATGGAGGACTTTGAGAGCAGTGATGGTTCTGCCAGTCCTACTCCTCAAAACATGCTACTGAAACAAAGAACTATTATTGCTACCCCTAACAATGTCAGTGCCAATGGATACCCTACAGATTACTACTGCATAAGAACAGGCTTCTGCTGCTGTCACAATTGACACGAAGGCAGTAATATCAACAAGAACCTTGTGTGTTGTCACTGATGGTACCATCTCGATGGATCAGTTGAAAGAGATCATCAAGGAGGCCCTCAAGGGCCAAGTGCAGCCTAACAACTTGTCGCTGACAACTTACATCAAGCCGTACAATCGGTGAATTGACTTGCTAAAGATGCCAGCCAATTATCAGCCGCTGAAGTTCCAGTCGTTTGATGGCAAGGACAACCCAAGGCAACATGTTGCTCATTTTGTCAAAACTTGCAACAATGCGGAAACTGAGGATACCTATTAGTGAAATAGTTCGTCAGCTCGATAAAGGGGAATGCGTTTGAGTGGTACACAGATCTCGAACCTGGCTCCATTGATAGTTGGAACCAGCTCAAACGAGAATTCTTAAACAGGTTCTATAACACCAAATGCACGGTGAGCATGATCGAGCTCACGTCTGCCCACCAGCTAAAAGATGAATCCGTCACGGACATCATCCAGAAGTGGAGGAATCTAAACCTCAACTGCAAGGACTGTTTGTCTAAGGCTTCTGCCATAGACATGTGCATTCAAGGGATGCACCAGGGGGAATGCTACATTCTACAAGGGAATAAGCCATATACCTTTCAGGAACTGGCCACTCATGACATGGAGTTGAGTATCAAGACTAGTAGTGCTCAAAGCCCGCTTATACCTAAGCTTGGCCAAATGAAGGAGTGCCAAGACACGAGGAAGGGGGGCAAGTCTACCACTAAACAAGAGAGCAAGCAAGCCCTGACTGCGAATACTGACTCAGTCAAGATCTCATGGAAGAAAAAGAAGGAAGAAAAAGCACCCTTAACTGAACAAAAGGTGAAGACAAAGCCCACATTAAAGGAGTTGCATAATAAACTATATCAGTTCCCAAACTATGATGTTCTAGGAATGCTCGAGCACTTGCTCGAGTTAAAGCTCATTGAGTTACCTGAAATGAAGTATCCGCAATAGGCTGGTCACACGAACGACCATAACTATTGCGAATATCATCATCTATGGATTTAGCATGTCAAGAAAAGATTACCTTTGAAGATGACATGACCGCGAGCAACATTGTCTCCACCTTCGAGGAATTTGAGGAGTTGCCTGCACCAACTATCAAATTTGGAAGCCTCGAGCCTATCCCAATTGAGGATGCTTATTCCTAACCTTTGCACATCATGGGTCCTACAAGACTCTTTACCGAGGCAATGGCCAAAGCAATAGACATGAACCCCCTCACACATGTTGTAGTGGACCGAGTTGAAGTTGAAGAAGATGGGTGCGTCTTCATTACAAGATAGAAGAAAGCCTCGAAGTGTGGGTCAAATGAACCACTAGGTGCTGAAAGACAGTCTTCGAGTAGGTTGGCAAAGACTGCACAACCTCAAAGACAAATCTAACGCAAGATGTTCAATACTTTGAAAACTCGAAGGAAGGTTTCTTGTGAAGCATCGAAGAGTTCAAAGGCTCAATCCAAGGTGATTAAGAAGCAAAATAAGAAAATATCTAAGGGACTGCGTAAGGCACCCAACGAGATTGAGGACCATTTCTACCAAAAGGCGAGAGTCCCGATCACGCTACGGGACTTTCTCCTGGAGAAGTTATGAAATGTCATGACTCCTTCATCCTAGTATAATTATATTATTAGTGATGAGAATAAAGAGGAAAAATAGGCTAATGCCTCTCATTCTAATCTCGAGATAGATTATTTGGAAGTAATAACCTTTACCGATGAAGATCTTGTCCTCGGAGCTAAGTCACATGATCGACTGCTCTTTGTGACCGGCTATATCCAGGGGCATAGAGTAAATCATATATTGATAGATGGCAGCTCAGCAATGAACATCATGCTTGTACAAGTAATGAGAAATTTGGATGTAACATCGAATGAACTCCTAGAGAGTCGTTTGATGATTCAAGGCTTCAATCAAGGGGGACAAAGAGCTATCGGCAAGGTAAAGGTCAACTTGCCGATTGATGACATGGAGTCCAGTTCGCTCTTCCACGTGATAGATGCGGAAACGACTTACAATTTGCTCCTAGATGGACCTTGGATTCATGACCATGGAGTGGTGCCATCCACCCTTCATCAATGCTTCAAATACTTTAAGGATGGCTACCAAAAGACAATATGATAAACCGTTCACGAAGGCTGAAGCTCACTTCGTTGATGTAAAGTTTTACATCAAAAGCAAGGTGACCAAATGGGTACGATACAAGTAGCCTTAGAAAAGTAAGGACAAGTTACAACAACCCGATAGTGCCATAAATTCAGAGCAAGTCGGGTTGCTAGCCAAATAGAAAGCAACAACGACTGATGCTTCCCCGAGTACTAGGAATGAAAATAGGGCAATTATGGATGAAAAGAAATCAATACACATCCTGTGTTACATCCCAAAGGCTCAAAGGAAGGAGGGAGAGTCCCCTTTCATATACATTAAGGAGCTAAAGGCTCACGATCTAGAAAGATTGTATCTATCCATTAGGAAGATTGAGGTAGTTAGTTCATCCAGTCTACCTTTGAAGGAATTTAGGTGGTCCTCGAAAGGTTCATGCATCATACAAGGATCACTTCCAGCAACCCATTAGGATGGATTTGATCCTAATGCATACAAGCTGCTAGCAATAGTTGGGTATGATCGAGACATGCAAATTTTATCAAAGACTTCTACAAGTGTTAGCACGTCAACTACACATGGATTGACAAGACATAGGTTGTGTTGAAGGAGTAGGGTATGCTGTTGGAAATTCACGAGCTGGTTTAGCCACTCGAACCCATACGCTTCCCTATAAGGAAGGCCCCAGCAAATTATATCTACGCAGAGGATGACGATGAGCAAGAACCAACATCATTTGCAAGGCCTTTTGTATTTGATCTTTTGGGCAAGTGTTCTAAGCGATCATCAGTCTTTGACAAACCAGGAGAAGTACCTGAAGAGACTGGAAGTACAAGAAGCCGAAGATCAGTTAAGCAAAGGCTAGGACCGACATTGCCGTCAAATCGGGATGAGCAGTCAATATGAGTGTCAAGTTAGAGCTCAACTCATTTGCTTGCTGAAAAAAAGGATATCCAAAGTATTGTTGCATCCAGGATGAAAATGCGTATAACGCTGGAATTGACGGTTGGCAAGACATTAAGAGCGAACACTCGAGTAATGGTGTTGACAAAATCAAAAGAGGAGTGTGGCCAAGCCTAGGATGACAACGTGATGTCATCCAATCATGTCACCATTCAAGAAGTTGACCATTACCAAATCGAAGAAATAGAAGCAGAGGATGCTCCAAATGCCCTGGAGGAAGGCGGGCAAACCACTATTGATGAACTAAAGGAAGTTAACTTAGGGAAAGAAGAAGAGCGATGCCCAGTTTTCCTCAGTGCATGCCCAAGTCCAGAAGAAGAATATGCTTATGTCAAACTCCTAACTAAGTTCAGGGACGTTTTTGCATGGTCTTACTAAGAGATGCCGAGGTTGGATCTGAAAGTTCCAGCGCATCGTCTCTCCATTAAGCATGGAGTGTTACCAGTCAAACAAGCTCAAAGGCCATATCATCCCAGCTTACTACCTCAAATAACAGCTGAGGTGGATAAATTGATTGAAGCTAGTTTCATTAGAGAGGTCCCTTGTCCTGCATGGATTTCGAATATTGTGCTAGTAAAGAAAAAGAATGGCCAGATCCGCATCTGTGTGGACTTTCGTGACTTTAACAATGCATGTCCAAAGGATGACTTCCTGTTACCCATCATGGAGCTTGTGGTAGATGCAACAACTGGCCATGAAGCCATTTCCTTCATGGAAGGGATGTCAGGTTACAACCAAATTCGCATGGATCTAAAAGACGAAGAGTTGATAACTTTTCGTACTCCAAAAGGCATTTACTATTATAAAGTTATGCCATTTGGGTTGAAGAATGCAGGAGCAACGTACCAAAGGGCCGTGCAAAAGATATTTAATGACATGCTTCACAAGGAGGTCGAATGTTATGTTGATGTCCTGGTCGTAAAGTCCAAGAAAAGAGAAGAGCATTTGGTGAATCTTCGCAAAGTGTTCGATTACCTTCGTCATTATCAGCTTAAAATGAACCCCTTGAAGTGTGCGTTTGGGGTTACATCTGGAAAGTTTCTTGGGCTAGTCATATGACATCGTGGCATCGAGATAGATCCTACAAAGATCGATGCAATCCTGAAAATGTCTGAGCCAAAGAACCTTCATGAGCTCAAAAGTTTGCAAGGAAAGTTGGTATGCATACGCGCTTTATTTCTAATCTTGCTAGGCATCGTCAACCATTCAATCGTCTCATGAAGAAGCATGTGGTGTTTTTCTGGGACCAAGCTTGCAAAAATGCATTTCAGAGCATAAAAGAATACCTGCTTAGGCCGCCGGTGCTACAAGCTCCCATACCGAGCCGACCCTTAGTATCCTTAGTAGGAGAATGCTCTCTACTACTTGAGTCGAACCTTGGCAATAGCGGACATTAATTATTCGCCCATTGAGAAGATTTGCTTAGCACTAATTTTCGCTGCACATAATTAAGACATTATTTCCAAGCTCATTCAGTTCGACTCATCTCAAGGGTGAACCCTCTTAAATATATTATGTCACGATTTGATTTCTCATAATGGGTAGGGAAGTGGGCATTCTTATTGCAAGGACTTGAGATCTCCTACATGCCTCAGAAGGCAATAAAGGGATAAGCTCTTGCGGATTTTCTTGCCGATCACCCGATTCCGGACTTTATGACTTGCCTGATGAGGATGTCATGCTCATTGAAGAAACACCACCTTAGAGCATGCAGTTTGACTGTGCCTCAAGTTGACATAGCATAGGGGCAGGAATAATTTTTGTCACACCGGAAGGAGATGTGTTGCCAAACGCCTTCGCCTTAACTAAAAGATGCTCGAATAGTATCGCTAAGTACCAACCACTTATCCTTGGACTCGAAATGGCGATAGAGAAAAATGTAGCTGAACTCAATATTTTTGACGACTCTAAACTAATAGTAAATCAGCTCCTCCCAATATATGAGGTCAAGAAGCTGGAGTTGGTCCCATTGGCTCGATATGCTGGCAAGCTCCTTTAGCAGTTCAATATTACACTTTAGCACACGTACCAAGGGAGTCAAATAGGCAGGTTGATGCCCTTGCAAGCTTAGCATATGCTCTCACACTGACTGAGGGAAAAGTAAAGATCCTAGCGTGTCAGAGATATGTTGTTCCCCTAGTATGTGATGAACAAAATGAAGAAGAGTGTTGTACAATGTCAGTTTATGAAATCAGTGAGGAGGATTGGAGACAACCTATGATCGATTACTTGGAGTATGGAAAATTAACAATTAACCTCAAGAGTAAAGCTGACATAAAGCATCAAGCACCCAGGTTCATTTTCTACAAGGGCACCCTGTACCGGTGATCATTTGACGGTATCTTCCTAAGATGCCTTAGCAACCATGATGCTTCCAAGGCATTAGAGGAAGCTCACTCTGGAATATGTGGTGCTCATCAATTTTGCCAAAACTTCACTTCCAACTCAAGAGGATGGGTTACTACTGGCCAACCATGGTAAAGGATTGCATGGATTATCCAAAGAAATGTCAAGCATGCAGATTGGGATCAGGGCATGGAAGCTTTCATTATCACTATTGGTACCGATCGTATTGCTTAAGGTTGTTTTTATACCACCACCAAAAGCAGTGGTTTAGTGGTCTAAAGGTCACTCCCATATGGTTTGGTGAAGTCGAGGTCCCAAGTTTGAGTTTCACTCTAAGAATACTGCCAAAAGAGACTCTTGAGCTTATGCTTTAGCAGACACCGGTTTCTTAGGCTATACTAATCCTTTGATGGTGCTACGTTGACGGGGCCAATGCTAGTACTAATTGTTCAGTTCATTAGATATATCCACAGTTGAACACGAAAGCCCGAACATTATGATAGCGAGGGGTGACTGGATCGCCTCTACTTCTGCCCTCATTTTTATCCAGCAAAAAATGTTGTTTTTATACTTGGGCAAATCGTATCTTTCTCGGCCTTTTGCCTAAGAGCAAGTGTAGAATCTATTCTTATCAGTTTAATACACGTGGACAATCAATAGATTAATGGGTTTCCAAGTAAGGAAACTCTATAGAGATTTAGTGAATGAGTTTTGGCTTGAACAACCATCCTTCTCCTTAGTTGATTTTAAAGAGCTTGGAATTTCTGATCATTCTGCTATAGTCCTGCGACTCTACTCCACTGCTAACTATGGACCAAAATTGTTTTAAGTTCTCATAGCATGGGCTGAAGATCCTTAGTTTCTTGATCTAATTAGAAGAGGCGGGAATAATGAAACATAGGGCTATGCTTTGCAGATATTGTGCTCAAAGCTCAAGTCTAAAAAGCAAGTTCTTCATGCTATTCAAAGGTAGAACTTAAGGGGATTAGCTTGTTTTGAAAGAAAAAAGAATTTTTGCAATCTATTCATCATAATCTTCTATCTGGTCCTTCCTCTCTGGCTGTTATCATTGAGGAATTAAAATATATGGATAATAGCTGCAAGTGTTGCTAAGACGAAGAGAATCAATGCTCAAGCAAAAGTCTCAAATCCAGTGGCTTAACTTAGGTGATCAGAACACTTCTTATTTCCACAAAGTTGTATCTTGCAGGACGTTTTGTAATTCGATCAAATCTTTAATGACTATTTAGGAGGTGCAAGCTACGAGTATTGATGACATTAAACAAGAGGTAGTCAACTATTTTGCTAGCTTCCTTGGGACATCATCAAATATTTGCTAACTCCCAGAACTAAGGAGCATGTTATAGTGTTCTCTATCCCCTGATCATATTTCTTTTCTATCTCAAGATATTACTAAAAATGAATAGAGAAATTATGCTTTCTCTACCAATGAGCAAGGCTCCAAGGCCTGATGGATTTCATGTTGATTTTTTCAAGCTCTTTAAAAACTTGATCGCTGATAATGTGCTTAATGGTCTCTTCTCACTTGGAAAACTTACAGGTTGCCCAAGCAAAGGAATGCGACCTTCATTACTTTGGTCCCTAAAAAGGAAGTTTGTGTATCCATGAAAGACTACATGCCAATCTCATACTATAACACCTTTTATAAGTGCATAGCCAAGCTCTTGGCTAATAGACTGAAGACGGTTCTCCCTGATTTAGTGAGCAAAAATTAGACTGCTTTCATAAGCAGTAGCCAGATCTCTGATAACTTTATTCTGGCCACACACTCATGAAGCACTATGGTAGAAGGACTATATCTAAAAGGTGTGCTGTCAAAATCGAATTAATAAAGGCTTTTGACACCTTTCTTAAGACTTTCTCATTAAGCTGCTGAGTTGTCTTGTTTCCTGACAAGTTTGCCGATTGGATTGAAGGTTGTATCACCACCCATGGTTCTCTATTATTGTGAGTGGCTCCCCCGCAGGTTTCTTTTCAGTAAGGAGAGGGATTAGGTAAGGTGACGCTTTATCACCCTATCTTTTTGTCCTGGCCATGGAGGTATTATCAACACTATTGGATAAGGCAGCTGAGGATGAGAAGAGAAGACATGAAAATGATACTCGATTTGTTGCGATAGTTGAGGTTCGGTCATTGTTGGGTTTTGGATGGTATCCAACAACATTTGCGGTGGGCATGGGAGGTCCATGGCTAAGGAGAACTTGATGGGGCAAAGTTCAATTCAACCCAGTATGGAGTTTTCGAGATCAACCCAATTTGATTTGACACAAGCTATCTAAATATGAGCCAATGTAGAGATTTCTTGAGATATAACTCATATTTGTTGAGTTATCAACTTAAAATAACGAGTAGGAGATCCATTACAAGAATGGTTACAAAGTTGAACTTACAACTAATCAAAAATTCTATTTTTATTGTTGCTTGTTTCACTATATAAGATAGGTATTGTTTGGTGCCTGTTATCCAATATACCTCTCTCTTCAATGTAGGAAATATAAGATCTGAAGACACCTTTTTTTTAATTTCTAATAATCATTATTTCTTTGGTAAAATTTAAAAACATGTGTTTTATGCTAATTCTAATTGGCAGAAAAAAAATTATCAATCTAACTTCGTATTTCCTTAAATGCTACTCAAATCTATTAAAATATACAGACAGTTGATTAAATGACTAATACAGTAATTTGTCATCTCCAGGCTCATTAAATGTCATTCTTTTCCCTCTACATTTCTCTCACACACACTCCTCCAATAAGCCACTGGGGAGAAATTATTAGGTGATCCTACCTCGTCACGTGACGTAGGGAAATACCAATTAAAATGTGACAAATGAGTATATTAATGTTAATCACAAGAGCAGTTACCATAATTAATAAAATCAAAGTAATTTGATTGGTTCTTTTTCATCACGCCATTGTGAGGTAGGGCCATCTAAGATTTTTTGGCCAGTAGGACCATCACATTTCATTACTTTTCTTTTTTCCCTCTAATAGACAACACATAAATAAATCTTAATTAACGTGGCTTAATCTCATTAATGTATATGATTGATATTTCCTACGAGTAAATACTTTCATTTTAATCAAATGATATATCATGTGATTTATTTCAATTATATTATATAAGTTAATTATTGCGCGAACACTACGGATATACACCTCTAATTATAATAATACAAAAACTTTTGAGCCGAAATTTTTATAAAGTAAAATATAGATATTGATCCATCAAGAAATACGAGCTTTGTGCAGAAATACCGTTGGTTTTGAAACTAATTCTTAAAAATCCGTCGCTCCGAAACTATTTCCCGGAATACCGTCGATAGATCGCGGTTCCAACACGAGTTCTATGAACAGTGATAGAACGCGTG
>JAOYND010056784.1:0-11448 GCA_025802135.1 Lagerstroemia fauriei | reverse complement strand
ATGTTATAGGACTGAATTAGCCACTTTCAAAGTTATAGGACTGAATTGCCAAAAATGATAAAGTTATAGGACCTCTGTTGTAATTATCCGATTTCTAAAGGGATCCACGTTATAAAAATTTAAAAGAAAATAAATCAAAGATCACATTAATCAAATAAAACAAACAAAAGGTGAGGTATATATTGACGAAACGCAACCCAAATTTTATGCGACTATCATCCCAGATTCTCTACGTTGAATGACCTTCCCGCTTCATTTAGATGCAACATTTTGAAACCTAGTATGGGGTTTTAACTTGTTCCTTCACTGGGCGGGGGTTCGGTTAGTTTTATCAGTTCAACCATCAGTTGTTTTTTAAATAAATTTTCCTACTAAAGCATTGAACCGATAATTTATCATTATGAGACTTTTTAAGTTTATTTACCACAAAATTGTGGCTTTAAGTGAAAATCTTCCTTAATCCTAATTTTCTAGATTTTGTCATATCTTATGCCAATTTTTTATTTACATTTTTCACAAAGAAATTTTGAGGTTTTTATGGTGCAATATGACCCTCCCATGAATAGGCGAGTCATTTAGGTTGATGGTCAGCTGGATTTGCCAGTTCAGAACAAGTTTTACAACATATGTCTTTTCAGGACTCTATCTCGAAAAAGCAACAAGTTTCACGACAAACTCGATCAGGTTTCAATATTCATCCACATCATTTGTTTTAGTGATACGATTGATAAATTTTTTTGAAAATTTGCATTTTTAATCCATGATGTATGTTAACTTTCACTGGACTTACTGGTGGATGAGTAAATATGTAATCCAAATGTTTAAATAGAATATAATTGAAAGAATTTCATCGAATGAAATGACAAATAGGATACGGATTCGACAATTTCATGTGTAAGCTGCCCATAATTTAGAAATTCTAGTAAATCTCCACTAATCTAGATTCATGTTTGGTGTAAATACTCGAAATCGAAATCTTACTTAATGGGGAAAGAGTTGCCAAATCTCCTCAATCAATAGGCATTGGTATAGATACCACAATTAGGAATGTATATAGTAGATGGGAACAAATTTTTTTCTTTTTTTTTCTAGGAGTAATGGATGAGAATAAGTGAATAGTCCTAGAGATCTATTTATATTCCTTCTTATATATAAGAACATGTTGGAAATATAATAAGTTCATGACGTGAACTTCATTTTGCTCAAATTACAATTTCCTTTACGTAATTTGTGTGATTTATGGAATTTTATCACCTCGATTAGGAGATTCAACGTGCACCAACTAGTCGGAGACAAGATAATATAGATGCGATTGCAATCCGTATCACCGAGAAGCTTGGTTGTGTTCCTCCAGCATCATTGAGCACTTATATATGTAAAGTTCATCCAAAGCTGCGTATGGTGAATGAAAAGGCATATGAACCTGTGTTGCTCTCTATTGGACCATATCACCATAGTAAGCAAGGGAGTAGCCTACAGTGTATGGAGGAGTACAAGTTGCGGTATTTTAATGAACTCACTGAGCGAATGGAAAGAGAATATGGCATTTCGCAGGCTAGCAGTTAAACAATTGCCTTAGGGCCCTAGAAGAATTGGAAGGTAAGGCCAGGGCATACTATGCAGAAACAATCACCCTTGATTCAAGTGACTTTCTGGAAATGATGCTACTCGATGGCTGCTTCATCATCGAGTTATTCTGTAGATGTGGACGGAGCGATTGCGAAGATGCACGAAAGACAGATCCTCTGTTTAAAGCAGCATGGATTGGACTAATTTTATCCACAGATTTAATCCTTATTGAAAATCAACTTCCTTTCTTTGTCCTCGAAAAGCTATGGGATACGATAGGATTTGGACTCGATTCACTTTTTCTCATATCTATTGCTTTGAAATATATTCCCATCTATTCTCACTTTCCTCCTACTCAAGACTTTGACGAACACCAAATGGCATTGGAAAGCATCTCCAAGCTATCTGCAAGCATCGTGAGCCCAGGTCACCCAAAGTTTAAGTTTCTTGATGTAGAAAAAGTTGGAGATATCAAGCATCTTTTGGATCTTGTACGCAAGTTTATGTTGATTGAGGAGACATTGGAAGTCAAACAAGAAACCAATTTTGCAGCTAAACGAGAGGATACAGTTGGCATAGTCAAGTATCTTTTGGATCTTGTACTCAAGTTTAGGTGGAATAGGGAGAAACGGGAAGTGGAACAAGCAACTAAAATTGATTACACACCAGTGAAGCGCACTTACTCAGCCACAGAGTTAAGTGACTTTGGAGTCAGATTCAAGGCTACAAAGACGGGAAAATTCTATGACATCAAATTCAAAGATGGGGTGCTGCAGATCCCGATCATTCAAATGCACAGTACAACAGAGGTTATATTTCGGAATTTAATTGCATATGAGGAGCATGCTCACAGTCGCGATGTCAAATATATAACTGATTACATAGCATTCATGGATAATCTAATTGACTCTCCCAAGGATGTTGAATTACTCCGCCATAAAGGGATCATTGATATAACGAGGGATGATGGAGTGATCTCAGCTATGTTCAACAGGATGATCAATAATGTCACAATCTCACAGAACTTTTATTATATGGAGACTACTCATAAATTGACTGAGTACTGCGGAAAGAGACGGCATAAGTGGATGGCATCACTAAAAAGAAATTATCTCAGCACTCCGTGGAGGATCTTGTCAATCATTGCAGCCTTTATATTGCTCACTGTTGCTCTGTTACAAACAGTTTATACTATTCTTTCTTACTATCACAGTTAGTAGGGATCTTAGTCTTTGCAAATGCTTTCTTTTAGTCACCCAAAAAAATCTTTTTATTGGTGAGATTTGATTTACCGTAGAATACCTTTTTATGTATGTGTAATATAACTTATGTGTATGATATTATCATATGCCAGACTTGTTGATGTACAATGAGTTGTCGATGCACAAAACATTTAAAAATACATGGAAAATATAGATAAATAAGAGGTACATAACCTCCACGATAAAGATCGAACTTAGAACTTCTAAGTTATGAGTCAGAGTCATCTGTCACTGCATTAAGACCACATCCCTATACTAAGCCCATGAGCCTCCTTTACCACCGGAAAAAATTACATGGAAATCATCAATATTGATCATTACAAATATTCAAAATGATGCCCACGAGAGAATCGTAATATATTTTTTTTTGGCTGTTGCTGGAATTATTTTTATATTTTCACACAATTTTAAATAAAATTTTGTTGTAAATTTTATATTGCAAAGAATTTCCAGCAAAAGGGGTCGTAGAAAACTTTAAATCTTTAAATATTGCTAGCAAATTATAGCAAACATTTTTACAACCAACTTTATATTTTTAATTTGTCGGAACCTTTACTTCTTTAGATATTTATAGTAAATTATGTTGTCCACAATTTTGCCATAAAATAAGAGATAATAAAATTTATTTTTGTAATGTGTCCTAGATAGGATAAAGTTTTTAATGGAATAGTCATACCACGTAGGCAACACTGACGTGGTATATCTGTTCAATCATAATCCACCATTTATATATTTATCCAATAGGGTTCACTATTTGTTAGGTTTTTTTTTATATTTTTTGGAAATTTTAGGATTTAGTAATTGTATCTGTATGATTATTAATTACATGTCAAGTTTTGATTTGACGGATATACCACATCATCAGTGGGTGGTATAACCACTTCACGAAAGACTTTCTTGCCTAAACATGGCTTATGTTCCACTGGCCTCCACGGGTCGGAAAAATGTTAGTGGTCCTACTTCATAATGACGTGGTGAGAAAGAACCAATCAAATTGTTTTGATTAGTATTAATTATGGCAACTGCTCGGATGATTAACATTAATTTGCCCATTTGTCACATTTCGATTAGTGTTTTCCTCATACTACGTAACGAGGTAGGATCACCTAAGAATTTCTCCCATGGATCGGTCAAAAACGTACCAGTCTACAATTTTTTTTCCAATTTAAACTAATTTCCAATAAAATGTTTACCAAAAGTTTCCTAATATTAGCTAGTGTTGCTTAACGGATGATTTAAACGAGACCATAAGATGATAAAGTCAAAATTTTGTAACTGGATACATAGAAAACGTCACAATATAGAGAGAAATAATTATTGGCAAAGCAGGATATTTTATTACGTCATAAAAAAGAGAATACAGGAGTCGGAATACCTTCCAATCCTAGCTCCATATAAAACCTCACATAAAAAAGTGTCTAAATTCGATCACTTAATTCTCACACTTCTTGTTGAGAGTTAAATTCTATATCGACTGGGTTGAAAAAAAACTTAGATTTATAAGAGAATTTGGTACCACCACCTAGTAGTTTAAACTTTCAGGTGAAAGCAGGCCTCAAGGCTCTTGTAAATTCAGGTTGATATTTTACATGGTATCATAGCAGATTTTCATATGGGCTCACATCATGCCAGCTCCGAGTGTGAAATTCGTGGTCCGTTAAGTCCAAGATCGGAAGAAAAATGTCTGGCCCAAGGTCAGTTTATCAAGTACAAAAAAGTTTGACTCGTATGTTAGCACAAGTACAGAAAAGAAGACTCACCTCATGGTAGTTTATACCCATCGCCCGAGAGCGGAAGAAAAATGTCTGGCTCGATGACAGTTGTTGAAGGCGGGTGTTTAACGGCCTGTGTCAAGTGTGAACATGCTGTCACTTGAGGACTGGTGTTGAGAGTTAAATCCTATATCGACTGGGTTGAAGAAGAAATTTGGATTTATAAGATAATTGAGTATCACCACCTAACAACTTAGACTTTTAGGTGGAAATAGGGCCCCAAAGCTCTTGTAGGCTAAAGTGGATATTTTACTCTTCCCGTTCTAATTTCAAGAGTTACAACAACAAAACTGAGAACTCTTCAAAAAATATCACGCCATTTCCAATCCAGGTGATCCCAGATAGGCCCCCAAGGTCATGCAGTACCGAGGCACCTTCTCAACTTGTATAAGACCATTTATATAATATAAAACCTTCCCATATTACGTGCCTATAAAAGTCCAAATATTACATGACTACAGAAGTCTAATTCAACGAGACTATAAAATTCACAAAATTGTCGCAATACCTATAAATACCCTATTCAAAATATTTCGTACTTCTAACTTTGACCTCATCCATTAATCATGGTCCGCACTACTTTCATTGCTTGAAACAGATTTTCAAGTCGTTCCTTTGAACTTCACTCTTAGAGCTCCGACTTATGGCATGATATCTTGAACAAATCTTCCTTGCACGAGAAAGCAGGACAGTTCATGGATATTGTGTCTACAAGATAGCTAGTAAAGTAAGTGTGCCTTCATTAGGGAAGATTCAAATGTAAGAGATACATATCAATCCCATGCAGGATTCATGTGGTGAGCACCATCAGAGTCAAAACAAAACAATTTTCATTCACGTGGGGATTGTCAGAAAAATTGCAAGTTGAATGGGTGTGATTTGTTAAAGCTCATTCTTGAATTAAGCTCATATGAGATAGGTGGGAATATTAATCCCACATGATAAATTAATTACGGGTTTTTCCTCTTTGTATAATATTGTATTTCTTCCAATAGACTAGAATCTAGAGATTGTAGAAGGCGTATCTTGGAAAAATATCCCGGATTTTACTTTAAATGGTAACTACAAATAATATTGGGGGAAAATCCGAGATCTTAATCAAATTTGACATCATACTTTCCTACTTTGATGTGTTAGATATTTTATAACAACTCTTAATAGTGTAATCAAGTAAAAAATATAAAATAAAAGGTTAAATTACAAATTTCATTTCATTCTTTTTTATTGTAAGTGTATAAAACATAAGCAATGTTCTTCCATGGATTTTACGGAGAACGAAGGAAAATATGGAAAAATTACATGGTTTGCAATAAGAATATTAATATTACACAGGAACTAAAAGGCAAGGAGGAAGAGGATTTTCAAATTTTTTTATATCAATGGTGTCCGACGACGTAACAACCAACTAATCCACTGGACGGTGTATTATATGGCCTGGAGCCCGATATTAATCCCTAGATACCGGCCCCCTAGGAGAGTCGAACCCTGAACTTGACCCACTGCATATTACCAGTTTACCAGCGAGTCCACCCCTCAGAGGCACCGATTTTTCAGTTAGAATGACGAGATTGTTGGACTATATATAATTTTTTAATGTAATTTTTATTAACTGTATTTATCATCTATAATTATTAATTGTGTGACCTTAGGGTTTTCTATAATTATATTTATACATGCTTTGTGCTTTATTGGTTGTCTTGGTGGGATCTGCAAAAACTGCTTTATAGATGAAGTTAGGCAAATATTGTAAATTATCAATTTCATTCCTAAAATTTCATTCGACTATTAATTTCATCCTCAAAGTTAAATTGCCGGTAAAATAGTCACGAATGTTGCGAAAACCTTAACAATTACATCCCTCCGTCCATCCAACCGTAACTCCGTAATAACCCGTTAAATCATTCACGACGTTAAAAAAAATATTAAACCATCAGTCTTCGTGCAATTCCATCTTCTGTCATTTTACATCCACAACACCAATTCCCCCACCCCAATTTCCATCTCCAAGCCCTAATTCAAGTCTTCATCCATTCATTCATACAATTTCAATCTTCTTCGCCAAATTTATTCGTTCAATCGTGCAATTTCAGGCCAAATCCCTTCGCTCCATTCTCGCGATTCTAGCCCTAGTTCATCCAAGATTAGAGAAAACTTCCTAACCTTTAACAAAGATTTGCAGCTTTCGGCCGAATGATGGGCATTGATGTCCTGTCTGCAGCTTCTAGTCAGAGGAGCTAGGGCTCAAATGGAACAAAGGAACTCAAATGGAATTAGAGCTTGAATCGAACGAGTGAACGAATGAAGTATGCAAAGAAGATGGAAATTGTACAAATGAACGAATGAAAACTGGAATTAAGAACCTCCAAGAGTTAGTTCAAGTGGATATGATGTACGTACGAATCGTGTGGAAATCTATAAGGTCGGAGGTTGGAATCCCCCTTAGGCGTGTAACCTTTAGTGAGGTCATCCACACGTGTTTTGCACATGAACTTATCTGGATCTATCTCGTAGGGTATTTATAGACTGAGGAGACTAAGCTTCTTTTTATTTTATTTTTTAAAAAACCTTGAATTGGGGCTTGAAGATGGAAATTGGGGTGAGGGAAGGTTCTGTGCACGTAAAGTGAATAAAAGGTGGAATAGACTGATGCTTTTATTTCTATCTTTTTCTTTAGCATCGTTAATAATTTAATGTGGTCATTGACGGAGCTATGGTTGGATAGATAGACAAAGGGAATGTAATTGTTGCGGGTTTGTGCAACATTCGGAACTATTCTGTTGTTAGTTTAACTTTGAGGATAAAATTGATGACCGTATGAAATTTTACGAACGAAATTGATAGTTTACTCATTATGTTTGTACATGCTTTGTGCTTTATTTGTTGTCTTGATGGGACCAACAAAAACTACCATATAGATAAAGTTAAGCGAATATTGTAATTGTTCAATATACAATGAGTTCATTGTGTTAAGCTTTCAAATGTCTTGATATGTGTGAAGTTTTTATGATTTTTGAAAGTTTACTTTACACATGTCAACATCTTAATAGTAATTTATTTAACAAACTCATTACGTATTACACTTACTCTTAATAGGACTTGTTCAAATATCATTCTCATACGGTTTGATGAGGTCAAGATCCCAGATTCGAGTCACCTCTAAGTGACATTGTTAGAAGAGGTTATTGAGCTTAGGATTTGGCGAACACAGGCTTTTTGGACTATACTGAGCTCTTGGTAGTCCTACATTGACGAGTCAATATTAGTGTTAGTTGTTTACTTTGTCTAATATGTTCACAGTTGAAGATAAAAGCTCGAATATTAAGTGACGAAGGGTGACTGAATCGCAATTGATGTTGCTCTCCTTTTTAACGATCAATAAAAAATGCTCAAACCAGGTCAGCCAATAAAGGAATAAATTAAATCATTAATTTGGTATATTTATAAAACTCAAATCTTAGATTTCATTTAAGGGAAAAAAGTGTTGAACCAATACAACCAACCCATATTGGTGTAGATACCACAACATAATTATGTATTATAGACTGGGACAATTGAATATTCTTATATGCTTGCTTATTTACGTTCCATTTTTATCTATGAGAATACGTTAGAAATATGATAATTTCAAGGAGAATTATATTGGCAGTCCTAAAAGTTTGTCATTTTTCCTAATTTAGTCCTCTAAGTTTTAAAGTAGCATTTTCAGTTCTAAATGTTTGCTCAACTACCCATGTAAAATTCACTCTGTTACTTACCATTAGATTACCGCTTACATGTCACTAATGTCATTAATTCTTCTTATTTTATCGTTAGTTTGCTAACATAGCACATGAGTTGGCATTTTTTATATTAAATATATGACATGTCACATGTAGAAATACATTTTATAGGATTCTAAATAAATTTTGAGTGATTTTCGAGATTTAGCAAAATTAATACGACAAATTCATGTCCCGACCTAACGGCTCAGCTAGATCAAAATCGATCTAATTGATTTAAAAATAAAATAAATATCGCGGTCCCGACTTGAAAAATCCTTATTTACAACTGATTGAACGGCGTAAGAAGAGTTTGCCAAAATAAATTGAGTTAAAAAATACCAAATCAGACATATTAATGCCACATCAGATAATTAATGGTAAAAAAAAACAGTTTAACGCCGTTAGTGACACATCAGCAACATATCAAGAGCAAGTAACAGAATGGACTTACATGTGTAACGGAGAAAACATTTAGGACTAAAAAGATTATTTTAAAACTTATAAGACTGATTTAAGAGAAATGATCAACTTTTAGGATTACCGTTGCAATTCTCCCGATAATGTCATGAGGAGAACTTCATTTTGATGACATTGCATTTTCTTGTTCCTATTTTGTGTTAGTAATGGAATTTTATCAACTTAATAAGGAGATTGAACGTGCACCAAATACATAGAAAGAAAATGCCATTGCAATAGACATCACCTACAAGCTTAACCATGTACCTCCAGCATTGTCGAATACTTACATATGTAGAGTTCATCAAGGATTGCATATTTGGTATTTCTTCCTACACATTTTCTCTTGCCTCCATCTCAAAACTCTGGAGAAGATGATGGTGCATTGCAAAGCATTTTCGACTTATCTGAGAAAAAATTTACCATATAAGGCCGATTTTCTCAAAAAGTACGGTCCTGGATCAGAGAAAGCTTTGAGATATCAAGCATCTTTTAGAACTTGTACGCAAGTTTAAGCTAATTAAGGAGATGCTGGAACTGAAACATGAAACCTACCAACGAGCTAAACAAATGGATAAAGTTAGTAGTAAAGGGCCTGCAGATGCAATTGATATACTGGAGATGAAGTATACATACTCGGCCATAGAGTTGAGAGACTTGCGAGTCGGATTCAAGGGTACAAAGAAAGGAAAATTCTATGACATCAATTTTGAAGGAGGGGTGTTAAAGATCCCAATCGTTGAAATAGAAGATAGGGCGGAGGTTATATTCCGAAATTAATTAGTAGCATACGAGCAACATGCTCATGGCTTAATTGATTCCCCCAAGGACGTTGAATTACTTCATCGTCGAGGGATAATTAATAACTTGGTGGGTGATGATGAAGTAGCCTCAATAACGTTCAACAGGATTGGCAACTACGTCAGTGTCTCATCATAGTTTTATTATAAATTGTCCATGACCTTACCGAGCACAGCAAAAAGAAAAGACATATGTAGATCGTGACATTAAGGAGAAATTATCTCAGCAGCCATGGGCAATTTTATCACTCATTTTTACACTATTGCAAACAGTTTACACAACTCTTTCTTAGTATCGCAATTAGTAGACATACAAGTCTTTACAGAGTCTTTTGCTTGTGAGACTATTTTCCGTAGAATAATAAACACCTTTTATATAGGTACACTGTAAATGATATGTGTGATATTATTATGTGCAAGATGTGTTTTGTCTACTTTCAATCAACTGTGGATATAAAAATATCCGTTAGAATTAAATGTAAAATTTCATTACTAATGGCCCCACCGAGTTCGGGCTCGAATCCAAGTCTCTTGGAGAGCCTAGAAGCGTCGCCATTACGGCCCAGCGTCCACTACAAGTCAGTTGAGGCTGAGTCAGTTAATTGAAGGACGTGTACAATAGCCTACTCACATCATCACTCCCGCATTTCTCGGTGGTTGCGGTTGATCTCCTTGTACTCATATATATAGGCCCAATTTACACAGAAATAAGGCTACTAAGAATCAACAATACATTCCTTACTTGCTCAGTCTCGACCTTTAACCCGATCGCTCTATTCCTGCATCCCAAAAATCACCCTAATATTGATTACCATGGATATTTGATTTAACATCGGGATATGCTTCATAATAATTACACTAGAAGAAATGTGCATCTTACCACAAATATTTTCTAAGCAAATGATTTCTTTTTAATTTAAATATTGCGGCAAACCTTCGATGAAATATTTAGCAGTAAATTTAATGTTATAGGAAAAAAATGCTTTTAATCTTCAACTTTCATCTTAAAACATTATTTTTTTATTATTTATATCCTCAACTTTTTACTTGTTTTATCACGTTGGTCCTACTGTTTACTTTTGTGTTTCTCTCTTATTTCTTGGTTCTTTCCACTATTATCATACTCAAAATTCGGATGGTTTGATACGAGCCTCACGATAAGCTCAGACTTAGGTAAAAGTTTTGTATGCCTGCTTGATGGTATCACATATCAATAAAAATTAACCACAACTGTAGATTTATGAGAGATAATTTAGGTAGAAAAAAATAAATTTAAATATTTCTAAAACTAAAAAACCTAAAAATCTAAATAAAAACCTTAAAAATATTTTAAAAACTTTTAAAAAATTATGACATCAATGAGCGAAAAGGGAAAAACAATGTTGAGCGCTATATAACAAGAGTTTTTTTAGGGTTTTTAAAGCATTCTTAGCGTTTTTAGAATTTTTATTTAGAATTTGAATTATATTTTTCTACTTAAATTATCTTTCATGAATCCGTTGATATACCTAATTTTTTTTATTAACCTATAATATCATGTAAAATGTACTGACCTAATATTCTCGTAACATACAAGACTTTCTCCGAGGACAAAGTTAATTCCTATGATTGTGTTCCTTACAACCAAGATGGTCTGCTATACCATCTCAAGATGAATTAATTTAGATTCAGCTTTAAGTTCAACAGGCCATTCCATTACACTAAAATGGAAAATCTACTTGGTCACAGTAAACAAATTTTTTTGCAAAGAACCGGTTATTATAACTCTCCGTTTCACAGTCTATACATGAACACCACATGCAATCACTCACAACTTCCTAACAGAGAA
>JAOYND010056680.1:0-21528 GCA_025802135.1 Lagerstroemia fauriei | reverse complement strand
GTGGTGGGGGTTGAATGGTTATGCTCTGCTGTATTTTGGAGTTTAAGTTTTGAGTCTTTTAATTGAATTTGTCTCAGTTTGAACTTTTTGACAGTTGATTAGGATTTTTGGATTTCGTTGATGACTATAGAATGAGATGGTTGAGTTGAGTAAGTATAAATGACAGTTTGTCTTGAGAATAAGCAATCCATCCCTGCTTTGAGCTGCTCTTTGTACCAAGGCATTGTGTGTGAGTGGTATTCCAATCCAAAGTCCCTGGAGTATCGAGCCACGGGTCTCACATGCAAATTTTTTTGTTTCTTATTATGCTCCAGGAATTTGTTAGTTTCACCATTTAATAGCTTGGTTTTAAGGTCGGAATGGAATATGTTGCTTATACATCCTCATCCTCCTGGAACAGTCTCCAGCATCATAAGAGATGCAATGGCTTGGTGCTACTGTTAATTTCTTCTACTGACTTACCTTTTCTTTTAGTATCATTGGATTTGTTGTTCAATACGTTAGTTTACAACTGAATCTATCGGGTGAATAAAGGTTGGCTGGGCTGACACAAGAGGAGGTATGAAATATGGTTGGATAATGGTGTTTTGTATGTTGAATTGCTTTTATTGTAGGAGGACAACAGGATCTACCAGGTGAGCAAAGGAACTGGTAAGTGTATTTCCACTGTTGTGGCTACTAACTTCTAGGAAGAGATTCTACCAGTTTATTATACATTATCGTGGAATTTTACCCGGATATAGTTTAGTGATGCAATGTCTGCATCGGTGGTGGAATGTTTTAAATCCCGATCTTGTTCAATGGCCTTGGACTCGAGAGATTGAGCCATATTCTAAGCCCCACTATACCACACAGTCACACACTTGGCCACTAATTATCTTTTATTTGACATTCTGTTGTCTATCTTTTTGAGTAACACTATTTATGCAGGTGACAGATTGCAAAACTCTACACAGACCAGTCATTCACCTACTATCAAATCCATAGCATACTCTAGAATTTTAGAGACAACGGTTCCAAGATCACACATAAAAAGTACTTACTTTTCTCTCATATAACCAACTAATCCTCATAGCATTCCCTTCTTGACATGTATGCTTGATGCAAATATCACAATTATATTAAATGATCAGAAATATTACTATCGATTTTAACTATTTTTTAATCATCTATTTATGAGTAACGCTATTTATGCAGGGGACTAGTTACAAGACAGACCAATCACTCACCTACTGTTATTAAATTCACAGCATACTCTAGAATTCTAGAGGTGTCATTTCCAAGATCATACATACAAGTACTTACTCATCTCTCATCTTACCAACTAATAATAGTACGAGTTGTCCTTATAGCATTCCCTATTCCCTTCTTGGTATTTATGCTTGATGCAAATCTCTCAATTATATTAAATGACAAGAAATATTGCTATCGTTTTTAACATGGGCATCTATTTTTGAGAATGTTGTATAGGTGATGAGTTGCATGACAGACTAGTCCCTCGCCTACTATCAAATCCATATAACATACTCTAGAATTCTAGAGGTGCATAGAAATACTTATCTCTCATCAGGTTTAGGATTGCTCCAAGACGTGGTGCTCTTTTAGTAATGTCAATTCACATGGAACAAAATTCTTATTTTTATTTTCTCATCCCTCTTGGCCTCATAGTAATGTTAATTCACATGGGACAAAATTCTTATTCCTCGATTTCCACAAACCAACTAAATGGATAGACAAAATTCAACCATTTATTTAGTACTATGTAAGGTTCAAACCAGTCAGCAACTGGGCATGTCATATCTCAATTTACATCTAAGAATAGTTAATCTCGATTTACATCCAAAGCAAATGCGGCAACACGATTTATTTGGTCACCACTCGACTTCTGGAATCTATCAACAAACACATGTTGTGGACCTGTCGTTAAATTTCTCATTACAACCATACTTGTCGCCATACTAGTCATCATACTAAAATAGTACTTCAGAAAGAAATGAAATAATCTCAATTTTCTGCATGTGATATAGATGAGTTGCCAAATCATTTAAATTAGGTTTACCTTGATATGATGCACATTTTTTTTGCGTGTAATGATATGAATGATCGTATAGCATATTTTTTCCATTTGAGTAACTCTTCTTCAAATTATTTAAATTGGATCACTCTCCTTACTATTTGCACCTATAAGTTTTTCTTTTTAGTGTTGATTCAATTTTTTCAACTTGAATTCGTCCAGTCAGGTTGCTTTGGGTTGTGGATCTTTGTCGGGTCCAGTAGGCCCATCCCATAATTCGTGAGCTGAATTATATTAGCTTAAATTTAAAACCCTGGCAATCAGCATTTATCTTTTTTTTAATGGATCCAATTCGTCTCTTTTTGTCGAAGGAGTGGAATACTGAACTGCTTCACACTTACAAAAAAACAAATGCTTGTATGGATTGGGTATAACAAGGTGAGCAGTCCCTTTATCAAGAGAAATTCTTACATATTCTTATCTCACCACGTAACATAAAAAAAGTCAATCAGATTGTGACAAATAAGTTAATTAGTATCAATCATCTGAACAATTGCCTTAATTATTACTAATGAAAACAGATTAATTGATTTTTTCTCACAACATTACTGTGACGTATTAATTATCTAAGAATTTTCTCCTTTACCGATGAGCATAAGTCTTGTTCATCGCTCCCCGATCAGCTTGAAAGAAATCCTCTTTGTAGGAGTTTTAACATCCCCTCCTTTATATTCCTAATTTTTTTTTCTTTTCTCAGGCTTGTACTCCAATTGGCCATACAATTGTCGTAAATAATTTATCAAAAAGGAAAAAAAATTCAGCGATTGATTTGGTCATAAACTCACCGCAAATAGTTAAAATACTTTTAAGACTTAATTTGTTATAAAGTTTGTGAAATTTCCACCCGCCATAAGAGTTGAGATCATATCTAACCAAAAAGTTCAATCTGATATGATGGTGACACCCGCTCTATTATAAACCAGATTTCTTTTCATTATTTATCTGATATCAGATTTTCATCACCAACTTCCGCCATCAACAATTGACCTCAAGCCATATATTTTTCTTCCGCACTTAGATGAGGGCAAACAACTGACCAAGAGTTGGACATTTTTCTTCTGAGCTCGGCTTTTTAATGGGTCACGAGTTTTGTCAGCACCCTCCCAATGTGGCAACATGTGCCAAGTGGATATTTCACACCAGGAATCAAATACTCTTTTCTATGGAAAAGAAAATTTCACTTCCTGCCCATAAAATGAATCTAAGTCCTGGCCCTCCTCGACCACGTGGACACTCAAGGAGGAAATCAAGAGACTGGGAGAGGAACATCACTGACATCTCGATAAAGATCTACATCGTGCGAAAGAAAGGAAATAATCACTAACTTTGTCGATTTTTCCTTGAGATACACATGAAGATACTTATTCTGTTCTTGATTCAGCACTGAGACGCAAACATATGAGGGAGAAAAGGGCAGATTCTAACTGTGAATTTGACATACTAGTGTGGGAAATTGGATTCGGTGCTGGGGCTTCCATGGGGGGCCAACGAAGATTTTAATTTGGGGAGAGACTTATAGAATAGCAAAATGCTTTTGTGTTGATTGCATAAGCAAGGTGAGCGGTCTCTTTATCGAGAGAAATTCTAGATGATCCTATCTCATCACGCGACATTAGAAAATACCAATTAGATTATGACAAATAAGCAAATTAGTAGTGTTAATCACCCGAACATTTTCCTCAATTATTAATAATCAGAGCAATTCAGTTGATTTTTTCTTACAACGTTACTGTAAGGTAAAATCATCTATGATTTCTTTCCTTCACCGATGAGCATAAGTCTTCTTTTTTCCATCACTCGGAAGAAATCCTCTTTGATAATATTGTAGGAGGTTTAATATCCTGCCTTTTCTTAATAACGAAGACTTTATTCCACTCGACTCCAATAGACTAGAAAAATTATCGATGACTACTTTGGCCATAAAATTGCCGTAAATAATTTATAAAAAAGGGAAAAATTTATCGGCGGCTGATTTGGTCATAAAATCACCGCAAATAATTAACATACTTTTATTAAGACTTAATTTGTTACAAAGTTGTTGCAAAGTAAAAACAAAGAATTTTTCACAACACTTCCTACCCTAAAGTTAATGCAAATGACAATATTTTTGACAAAAAAAAGGATTTTCTTGCGAAGTTGATGAAATATTTTATCGATAGATAAATAAGGGGAGAATTATTTTGGCAATCATATAAGTTTGTCATTTCTTCTAAGTCAGTACTATAGGTTTAAAAGTGGCATTTTCAGTCCTAAATATTTGCTTCATTACATGTCTCAAGTCCATTCCGTGAATTTCCGTTAAATAGTTGCTGACGTGGACTAACGGCGTTATTTCCTTACCGTTACTCTTCTGTCTTGGCACAAGAATTGTTTGAGAATTGCAATGGTAGTCCTAAAAGTTTTTATTTTTCCTAAGTCAGTCTTATAAGTTTTACAATGGCATTTTCAGTCGTAAATGTTTTCTCCGTCACACATGTTAAGTTCATTCTGTCATATATTACTAATGTGTCACTAACAACGTTAAACCATCATTTTTTTACCATTAATTTGTCTGACGTGGTGGTAATATGTCTGATTTGGCATTTTTTAACCTGGTTTATTTTGGCAAGCTCTTCTTACCGTGTTCAATCAACATTGATTAAAGATTTTTTGAGTTGGGACTACTATATTTATTTTATTTTTAAACCAATTAGATCGATTTTGATCTAGTCGGAGAGTCAGGTTAGGACACGAATTTCTAATATTAATTTTTGTAAATCTTGAAAATCACTCAAAATTTACTTAGGATCTCATAACATTTTTTTTTACACAGTTCGATGCCATGTCATATATTTAATATGAACAATACTAACTCATGTGCCAAGTTAGACAAATTAACGGAAAAATAAGAAGAATTAACAGTGTTAGTGACATGTCGGTAGTAATCTAACGGTAAGTAACGAAATGGACTTAACATGTGTAACGGAACAAACATTTAGGACTGAAAATGCCACTTTTAAACTTATAGGACTGACTTAGGAGAAATGACAAACTTTAAGGACTGCCAATATTCAGAATATTAACAATAAAAATGAGAGAAAGTAACGCCGTTGAACTTAGTCCACGTCAGCGGCTATTTAACGGAAATTCACGGAACGGAGCAAACATTTAGGACTGAAAATGCCACTTTTAAACTTATAGGACTGATTTAGGAGAAATGACAAACTTATAGGACTGCCAAAATAATTCTCCAGATAAATAATTTGAAGTGATTTATGAAAATTTAATTACAAATTATAAGATCTATCAGAAAACCAAAATTTTATGAAAATTTAATTGCACCTTTTAGAGTTCCGACCAATCTCTCCTCCATGTACATAACCCAACTTAGGGAACTATACAGCTTCATGGAGCCATTGGGGTCCAGCAACTCGAGAAGGGCGTTCTTGAACACTAGGACCTTGACATTGGCGTCAATATACCAATGGGAGCTATTCATCACTTCATCCAAATAATGAATTTATTTATGGTATTTGGGATATTACAACTGCTATTACGTTTCTTTTTGTAATGATAAATATAATTCATTATGAGTCATGGAGGAAGGAAGTTTGCACCGAATGTATAGTGAACGTATTCAAAATAAGCACATAACAAATAGCCTTACCAAAGCTAATTGTAAGACAATTCTACTTAATTATGAGTTGTCAAACTTTTTGGACTCACAAATTACTCTAATCATATCAAAAACATTGTAAGGTGAATTTAATATAAAAAAGTTTAGGTTAACATGGAATAGGAATTATAAAGAAGTAGGACTCAATTTAGTGATATCGGTCTCAATTTATGACTGAGAGTTTGCTGATCTCTTTCGTAAATAAAAAAAATATGTTACTTCCTTTATTGATTTTATGCGTCAATCTGACAACTCACAATATGCGTCCTTGTACGTGCACAAATTTGGTTTTTTCCCCTTCTTTAGCTTTTTCTAATTAAGTTGATGATCTTTGTCAAAAGCCAAAATAAAAAATTAAAAAGAAAATGTCAAGCTGATAACAAACTGGGTAATTTGCCAAAGAATGTAAGGAAGAGCGTGAAACATGGAGACATCTGTTGGGTATAAGCAAGAATAAGTTTTAACGAAAAAACTGCATGAGTTGAAAGACATCTATAAATATGGCCCCTTCAAATCGTTTCCTTCCAAACAAAAATCTCTTCGGAATACTTACAGTTATGATGATAGGGATTGCTCGTGTTGAAAATTCAAAGACGACATCTGAAATTGACCTGGCGGTATAACGAAATCAATGGTTGAGCATGCTTCCCAAGGGAGTCTCCAGCAGAAGCTCGTAGATGAACAACATGGTTGGCTAGATGGAATAAGCAATACCACCTTGGTATTGGCTATCATGATTGCCACCATGGCTTATAAACAAGCAGTAAGCCCTCCCAGAGGAGTTCGGGAAGAGGCTTCTAAAAAAGATGGCAAATCAGGCCCGAATATAGAAGGATTGTCGATCATGGTGACAAGTACAATTCGACGTACTCACAGTACATGTTTTATAAAGCCACAATTTTGATCATTTGCTTTAGTATCGTAGGACTACAAGTTGCTTATCATAGTCTTCCTAGTCATCAAACCTCTGTGGAACATAATGAGGAACAAGGAGGAAAGATTGAAAGATTGAGCTCAACACTCTCCAGTTACGCTCGTGTTTGAAGATACCCAGTGATCTTATGCGTTGTTTGGAGAACAGCCTAGGAGCAAGGTCCAAATGATGACGCAGAATGTCATTTTTATCTAATGATGAGACAAGTAGATGCTATTGTCTCATGCTTGGGAATTTTTAAGGTTTCATTTCGAAACACCAGTGGAAGCTTCTTTGTTATTTGACTATAATTAATATTTGTACAATTGGATTATCGCATTAGGGTGTAGGGTATAGTGAAGTGGTTTCTTAAAATCGAGAATTCGTCTCGATTTTAGAGTCCAGGATCTATCTATTGTTCCTATCCCCGTGACCAAGGAGACACCAATCACAATTCTTTTGATATTGGTTTGTACTCGGATTGGTAAAATACCGGTCTCAAGAATTAATCATTCCTTTTTTTTTTTCATTCGTCATGTGGTGTAAGAAAACACCAATCAAAATGTGATAAATTAGTAAGTTAGTGTTAATCATCCAAACATTTGTCATAGTTAATACTAATCAAAGCGATTTAATTGGTTTTTTCTCACTACGTCATTATACGGCGAGATCATCTATTTATTAATAAGAAACATTATTTATTCTGCAAGAGAAACAGTAAAATTTCCATTTATTAGACGCACAAAGATATGGAAATTGGCTGGAGAAAATAGAAAAAAATAAAATTGAACTGCCAACTATGGCAATCTTTTCGTCAAAACGCTGGACCATCAATAAAGAAATGATTGCACAATAATCTTCCACGAAATCACAAGATTTAAGGTAGCTATAGCACTTAAAATTTCATGCCAAACCGTTCTAAGAACTGGCAATAGTTTGGACTTTGGAACCAAAATCTGCTAGAGCAGAAGAAAATCTGTTATTTCTCTAACACATTAATGTAAATTTAGACACAAATACAAATATATATGGCAAAAAATTTCGTACATTTAAATCCTCCAAACTGATCACAGTTTTCCTTTTTCCTTCATTGTCTATGACGTGAAAAGAAGAGAAGCAGGGCAGCAGTTTCTGGCGGCCGGAAACATATGAGACATAGCCTATGATGTCTTTACCAGTTTCCTTGTCGTGTCTCCTCCCGCTTCTTCTCCTTTCGATCCATGCCAGTCCACTCCATGCTGCGTCCGATTCATCGCAGGACAGCTTCATCAAATGTATTTCGAGTTCGAGCACGAACGAAACCTCGAAGATCGTGTACGATCGGAGCGACCCGTCCTTCGCCTCTGTCCTCAACGCCTACGTGCACAACCGCCGGTACAACACCACAGCCACCCCAAAGCCGCTCCTCATCGTGACCCCGCGGGATGAGTCCCAGGTGTCGACAGCGGTCGTCTGCGCCAGGATGCAGGGGCTCCAGGTCAGGATCCGAAGCGGTGGCCACGACTACGAGGGCGTTTCGTATGTCTCCAGCGTTCCGTTCATCGTCCTCGACATGCTCAACCTGAGGTCGATCGACGTGAACGTTGGGGAAGAGTCGGCCTGGGTCCAGGCGGGGGCAACCACCAGGGAGCTGTACTACAGGATCTGGTAGGCCAGCAAGGTCCACGGGTTCCCTGCAGGGATTTGCCCAAATACAGGTACGGATAAAAATATCGGGTCAGATGATTTTTTTTATGTAAATTATCGTACCCGAATTCTTTGAGTAGGCTTTTGAAGTCTAAAAAGCCATACCAAGAATGGATAGAAAACCAACGCTAATGGTGCATTTTTCAAGCCCGACTTTCCATATTATAGTATAATTAAACAAAAAAGGTATAAAAATACAGAAAATAAAATTAATTGTAATAAACAAGAATTATTTATCATTAATACCTTGGTGTATTAATGATTTCAATAATATAAATACAAATTTAAATTTAAGTTTAAAGATATTGATGTGGAGGTCCACATCGAACCTGGGTTGGGTTCGTCTTCGTGTCCGTGTTCGAGCCGAGTAACCTGCAAGAAAACTGAGACCGGGCATGGAGACCCGGATCGGCTCTCCGACGCCCAAGTTAGAGAGGAAGATGAGGAGGAAGATGAGGAGAGTAAAAATGGGAGAGAGCTCCCTCTGTGGGATGTGTATTGTGTATATATGTCCCCTGTAAGATGGAGGAGGAGAGAGTTATATTAAAGGTGAAGAATGGGAGAGCAAAAGGAGTTCTCGGTTTTACCGGCAAGTCTCATACCAGTGATATAACGCGGTTGGTCCCGGAGTCCTATTCGGGTGTGACCCATGTGATGAATAGATAATAGATTAATTACCTTATTTAACTCGGGCATGTGATCGACAATATAATTATCGGTACCACTTGGTTCAAGTCGGGTGGTCTGCAATCGGGTCGGATAACCCTGTCTATATCAGATATTAATCAAAATGAATTGGTTGAGGTGGTAAAACACCTCTCCTCCTTAAGTAAGATCTCAGATTCGAGTCTTGTGAGTGAAGAAAATTCACCTTGCAAGACCTTTACTCCTAGTGGGCCTTCCTAGCTTGAATTGGATTAGTCAGCGCCATTGGACTCATGGATACTAATGGTCTAACTTGTATTCCTTTTATTTACTTTAACACTATATATAATAACTTAGATATATCTATACTTATATGTACCTCAACTCGTTTCTGCAATGAATATGAGAATCTAATATCAGACAGCTCAATACATATTACACATCTACATACAGATCTTAAACACAAACAAATTACTTCAACTCAAATAAATAAATAATGCATATCACAACATAAAGACACTGACAAAACAATTCACATCAAGTGCAGATACAAGGACCTCATACAAGTCGATGCACCGGACTTGACAAATAATTAATATAGTCATGGGTCACATTTCTCCTATCACAGGATTCTGACGGTATCAATACTCCTCTCTCTAACGATTCCGTGATTCGGTACCATAATCAATATCAATCTTCCTCCCAATCTCCCGGTGACCTTGATCTACACACCACACTCCAGGGGGGACGCTCGTTATCCTCTGGCGGTAAGAGTATTTTTAATTATCTTACTTTTATACATAACTGGAAACCAAGTTACATCGTTAGACATCAGCGGTAAATTAAATATCTCTCTTTCCACTTTTCTTTATTTTATCTTTTCTTTTTCTAAGCCATTTCTACTCCACCGGCTTAGCGGTCACTATGGCTACACTCAATCAATACATATCAATGAAATACAATCAATAGTACAATAATCACAATAACACATATGTCAACAATCAACACACAATCAGACAGAGTCCATCAGTCCCAAAAGATCATATATTTAATCAATAATACTAAATATAATACAATCAGTATTATATAATATAATCAATATAATCATGTATATATATATACACACATCTATACTCTAGTCCACGATGCGGATGATCAATCAATCAATCACACTTAAATAATATATCAATCATTTACCATACCACATAGCATATAACATTTTTATATTATATATATTATATAATTTTACGATAGAAAAGAATATTCACAACCAAATCTCAAGAGTAAGTCACCACGCCCATCCTTCTGGATACAATTCCCAGCTCTCTGAGTGCCTATTGAAATTTACTGTAGCAAGAAAGTAAGTTAATTGCATATAAATGATATCTCACATTCATCACTTAGTTAGCTTTTCTAATGGTGATCACGAACATATTCTTGCATGGAAATCATATTTCAGTAGTCAAGTATGATGAATCGCTAACCAAATGAAATTCCTGTGTGATGCTAACCCCTAATCAATGTTATTATTAAAATATTTCATAGTATACTAACTAAATAACCTTAATTAAATCATATAGAATTATGTACTACCCCCGGTAGCATCCCCAAATCTTTAGGTTAAATAAAACCAACTTCTTAACATATTAATCATAGTAAAGTCAACATATATCAACATATATAATATATACACATATGTATTCAAATAAAAATAATCCTAAAAATATTCATGAACCTTAATATACTCTATCATAATCAATTCTATCACCTTCACATATCTTATTAACCATACTTCTTTACCAAATTGTACTAACTATAATATACTATCAAATAATAAAATATACTAAACTTGAAATTGATCACATTTACCTCATATTTCTCTTACCCATTTCCGTTTCCCGTTCGTGTTCTTCTCCCATTCTTCGTCTCCGTTCCGTCCTCTTCTTTAACACACACTCTCTCTTGGAGGCTGGGAGCAAGTGGCAGAAACATGGGAGTGTTGATTGATTTTGGATAACCATGTGGGGCTTATATCTGTACATAAAGGAAAAAATAAAAATGACATGGTGAGTGGGCTCGTGAAGTCTAATGGGCTATGGGCCAATTCATGGGCTCACATTTAACCTCTTAGTGAACGACCTAAGTGGAAATTGAATAAGTAAAAGTCTATTATACTTTTTTTTGGATGTGTACACTGGTATCCAGAAGCCCATTGGGCTACTGACTAATCCAGTTCGAGCCAGGTCGGCCCATTTAAGGGGTAAAGCTCTCCCAACATGAGTTTTCTCAATCCACAAAAACTCGAACCCGAGACATTTACTTAAGGAGAATAAGTGTCTTACTACTTAAACCAATTCATGCTGCTAAGTTTATCATACTTTCAAATAGCCGGTGATAAACACACAAAACATCATATCATAGCATTGCATTAACAATGGCGATCAGCTCCTCTTTCAATAGGAGAACAACTTATTCATCACAAGTTTGTTTATTAATATATGCTTATTATTCCATCATATTCTTCTTAGTTGAACCGGTCGACCTCGACCTCTAGTCCCCTCCGGAACCCGACCCAGCCCTGGAGCCTGCACGGGACCCAGCAGATGAGCCGGATTCTGATACAGCTCCAGATGGCCCCGTCCCCGAACCCGCACTTGATCCAGCAGATGAGCCAGCTTCCGATCCGGCCCCAGACGACCCTGACCCTGACCCTGACATGAACCGCCACTAGATCCTGCATATGATCCAGCACGTGACCCGGCTTCTGAACTAGCCCCAGAAGATCCGGGTCCAGAACCGGCGCTGGAACCTGCACGTGAGCCAGCTTCTGACCCAGCCTCAGAGGATCTGGATCCTGATCCAGTCCTGGAACCCGCATAGGACCCTGCATGTGAGCCAGCTTCTGAACTAGCCCAGAGGATCCCGACCAAGAACACGAGCTGGACCATGACGAGGACTCTGACTCCGAGCTGGAACCTGAGCCGCTCCTACCAATCCCCGGGAGGTCCAGCCCGAGGTCCTTTCATGCCACACGACACTCGGATACCATGAAAAGTGAACATGCTAGCAATGAAACAATAACCAGGATGCGCTTCAAGAGAGCCGTCGATGTGCGTAAAATTTTTGGGGGAAAAAAATGAAAAAAAAATCAATGACAAGGTGGCTCGGAGCAATTAAGGTAGTGATGCCACAGCAAGGGTGTTGCTTAACTTCAAGTCTATGCTGAGGAGAGCAGAGCAGAGAGTTGGTCCTACTTATAGATACATGTAAAGAGATGGCCGACGAGGTTGACGTTGAATAGGAAGCGCACTTCATTGTCTGTTACTTATTATTTTATTTTTTTGGTAGAATATGGAGACGCTCGGAAAAGTGTATATGTTACTCATTATTTGATTGTGGTGTCTAAATTATTTTGACATTAGTTTTGTTCATCGCTCATAGTCTCAGGTATGTAGTTTATACAAATTTGAAACATGATCATTTTATCATTTTTATAGCAAATTTTTTGCATTACATGAAGAATCACGAACCTTCCATTTTGTGTCACATCTCGCACACATCTTTCGTTCCAACGTCTAATGTAATGAAAAAAATCTGACGTTAACAATATTGAGGTATGTAATGAATTATGACCACATGGACACCACATTCATTTCAGATCTAATTCATGAAAAACTATTTTATCCCTCAATACTCTTCTCTCACATGAAATCAAATCAAGACGATTCCCTAAATTTGATATCTTTTTCATCCTTCTCTTCCTGCTACAGTGGCACTCCTCTTCTGCCTCGTTTCTCCAGCCCCACCATCGGATATGCATTAAATCAAGCTTACGATATACACAAACACAAAGATATATACATACATTCATACATATATATATATATAGGAATAATTACAATAGAGGTCCTATAACTTTATCATTTTTGGCAATTGAGTCCTATAACTTTGAAAGTGGCTAATTCAATCCTATAACATTAGTTCCGTTAACCTTTAAGTCCGAACCGTTACTATTTTGCTGACATAGCATTCACGGCGTTCACTGTTCCGTTAACGGAAAAGTGACAAATCGGACTTAAAGGTTAACGGAACTGATATTATAGGACTAAATTAGTCACTTTCAAAGTTATAGGACCCAATTGCCAAAAATGATAAAGTTATAGGACTTCTGCTGTCATTCTCTCTCTCTCTATATATATATATATATATTATGAGCACAAGAATCCCTAAATTAGTGTGATTGAAACAAGTGAGAGTCACTACAAGAAAACTGCCGAATACCGATGGAATGCAATCCGTAGGAATTTCCGACGGATAATCTGTAGGTAAATCCGTCGTTATATCATGGCGGGAAGCGAGCGGGAGTTTTACCGTCGGTAAATCCGTAGGCAATTACCGACGGATTGTATTCCATCGGCAAATCCATCGGCATGTCATGGTGGGAAGGAAGCGGGAGAGTTATCGACGGATTAGTCGACGGACTAATCCGTCAGTGAATCATGGAGAATGCGATCACGTGTTTTACCAACAGATTTACCGACGGATGAATCCGTCGGTGAATCATGGAGAAGGCAATCGCATATTTTACCGACGAATATTCCATCGGTATTTGAATTTCATTGCGATTTCTCCCGCTCTTTGTCGTTGTAGCCAATTTTCCGATGGATTACCGACGGATATTTCGTCGGAAATATGCTTATATATTTCCTGAACCTAGCCTTTCCTCTGCATTTCCTTCGGTGATTTCTCTCCCGAGACTTGAATGCCGTGCCACGACCCACTGAGTCCAAGCCCCGATGGCTGAGCTATGAGCCCCGACCCTCGACGCCCGAGCCCAACCACCGAGCAAGCACTCCATGAGCTACCCAAGGCCTGGCCCCGGCCTCGAGCTCCACCGAGCACCAACCCCGACCTCCAGCGAGCTTGACCAACAGCCCCAGCCTCCGAGCCCCACTAGCGAGCCCCACCGAGCCACGTCCATCCCCGCCGAACCTCCGATCGTCACCCCAAGCTCGACCAAACCCATCAAGCACCAACCCGAGCCCCCACCAAGCGCCACCGAGCCCCGGGCAGACCCATCGAGGCCACTCGAGCCACTGACCGCCACTTCCGGTCACTCGAGCCCCAGCCCTGCCGCCCACCGCCACCCCGAAATTTCATTTGTATTTTTCATTTTTCGGACAAATATTGCAAATATTTCTAATTAATAAAATTTACTTTATTGATTGGCTCAATATTTTTTAGTAATTATATTTTATTAATTCAATTGATTGATAAATTTAACATATAAATAGTTATAAAATAAAATATGTCAGTATTTGTGAAAATTTCATGAATTTTCTGATGGATTATCCGTTGGTAATTATCTACGAATACATCATCGGCGTCGTTTTTTCCGACGGATTATCCGTTACTAGTCCGTCCCTATTGCCGACGGATAATGTCCATCGGAATTACTGACGGACTTCCAACGGAGGCAATTTCCCGACAAGGGAAAACGCGACGACTCCGTTCTGTCAGTAATCCGTCGATAATTAGCAATTTTCTTGTAGTGAGTCCTCTCCTTGATTTCTCATTGGACAATAACAAAAACTCCAACTAAAAGACGGATAACAAAGAAAGGGTTCATAAAGCTGGTATTGTCCGTGATCTGTAAAAAAAAATATTTGGATTCGATTTTCACTAGTTGGATTCTCTGTAAACATAAAAGCATAGCACTAGGGGCGATAATAATGGTCGAAAGTTCATTCTCTTACATTTTGGTGAGGTCAAGTTTCAAGATTTGAGTCTTGCTTTAAGTAATATTAGTAGAAGAGATTCTTGAACTTGGATTTTGACAAACACCAGCTTCTTGAACTATTTTAAACTTTTGGTGGTGCTACGGAGATAATTTTAGTACAGGTAGTTCAGTTCATATAATATATTTTGCGATTGAATATAAAAGTTCGAATATTATATAGTAGGGATTAATAGATCGTTACTACTGTTAGTTTCATTTTCATGGAGGGAAAAAGCGATAAAAAGTAACGAATAGATATGAATAAAGAAAGAGTGGAGAAGATGCCTGATGAATTTATCTGTTTCTCCTAAGTAGAAATTATATGATTGTAGGCAAAAATTAACATAGAATTCATCATTGTGAAATTTGGCCAAGGAAAAAAGAAAGAATTAATCACCATGAAGGCCGCACAATCGATGTTATCAAAAATTCCTTTTGGATTGAAAAACATCTGGGTATAATCAAATACATAGAGATATACTACCGGCATATTTTGTCAAATGGGTGCTTGACATGTATAATGGTATCGTTCCCTACCTGATAATACATGAGATTCTCGGTCCAAAATTTCATGTAACAATTTATTTCTCCTTTTTTCCATTTCCTTGTTTATATGGTCTCGTTCAGTGATGATTGGAGTCCTGATTGCTGAGCAGATGAAGTTTTATGGCTTACAATGCCTTGGACGTCCCACTGAGATTCTTAGAGCTGGGGAAAACGGAAGACTTCAAGTTTATTACGCACTCTTATTTATGATGACACCAACAAAATAAAACGAGACAGTGGAGTACGAGATAAAGAGGCGATTACAAGTGGAACCACATCATTGGTCACTGTTCCAAACCTTCAGAGACCGCTACAGTTGCATCGAGTGGAAGAAGGGATGCTGCTGTTCTTGTCAAGCAGTGTCAGTCACTCTATAATTTGGGTCCAGCTTGGATTTCTCATCACAGAAACATTGACAATGGGTACCGTTATCTCCACCTCTGCTTTGCTTAATTAAATGTACGATGATTTCAACAATGGATAACATAACCCTTTTCATCGGATCGTGACAAAATCCGGGTAGTAGTTGCAGGGTTCGGTTCAATTATCAGCAACATTCAAATTTATGAGAAATTCCCTAGACATATTTTACGCACGAAAAGATTCAATTTGTGGATAGAAGTACTAAGGCAAACATTCTCGAAGCTTTTACTGGTGAGATAGTATATGGAGCTCAGGGTTGGGATCCAACTCTATCATGGCTGTGCCTAGGTGTGAACTCTGCAGTGTTCTCCAGGCTGGGGGCCCATAGTGGCGAGAGGCATGCCAACACTGTTGAGGTAGGGTCCTATGGCGTGCATTTGAGGTGGATGAGAAAGACAATGTATCAGTATAGCATCTGTAATACCGAAGCCTATCACACAAAAGTACGAGCTATTGGTACTCTTGAAATTATTGGACTTTACATATATATCGAAGATCCTAACTCTTGCACAACCAATAATGTGGGATTGCTAGGTATGACAAACCCTCCCTCCAACCTTAAAAAGCCGCAACATCCTTATTGGACTCTTGGGTCGGGTACAAATAACCCCCTATTGCTTGGGTTAGGGTCCGGTCTATTCCCAACAATTCCTTCTCGTGGTTAGCCTAATATAAATCACCTGCAAAACCTCACGTTGTAAGCTGAGCCAGCTTCTAATACTATATATGATACTCCGAGTCCATCACCCAAAAATACTAACGGTTAGTGTTCTTAGAATCATTGGACCTTACATATACATCCAAGATCTCCTCCTTACATGATCGGTATAGGATCACGAAGCTACAAGTGTGTAAATTTGGTGCTTTTATTTTAGGACTCTGGGCATGAATCTATCTGATGATAAAAGTGAATCAACACATGTGCTTTTCAAGAGAAGAAAAGCTTTCACAATACGTAATTCATACTTGATGTGCTCTAATGATTAAAGAACATCATCGCGTGAGTTCTTTGAAGCATATGACAGTCTCAATTGTTGTCCTTAGTAACTTTCAACTATATCTTCAATATACTGTTTTAGCTTGTCTAAGATACATGTATAAAATAAGGGTAAATTACATAAAAAAACACGTAATTTGCTCTTTTTCTTAAAAAATGCCAAACATTTCAAATTTGAAAAATATATCACATAGTTTCATTGTATGCCCAAATTAAACGAAACCTTTCAGAATTTGAAAATAAAATCACGTAGATTCCTTTTAATCTCAATTTAAACCAAATTTTTTAGTTCCATTTTTGATATGTTTTTTGTGTTTTAGGATGGTCTTAGGTGTTGGTAGAGTCTAGGGGTTGATTCTTGAAAATTTCAGATTATTTATCGACCTTTTAAAATGTGTCTAGCCCCTATTCCAAATTTTTCAGTTCTGTTTCTGATGTGTTTTGTGCATTTTAGAATATTCTTAGGCGTTGGTAGAGTTTAGGGGTCGGTCCTTGAAAATTCCGGATCTTTTCGGATCGATTTGAGGTGCTTTATCGATTTTTTAAAACCTGCTAAGTCCTAAATTTCCACGTGGCGCTGACTGATTATCCACGTCACATTGCCACATCAGCTTAATTAACGGTGTTAATAAAAATTTAATGATTTGTACCAAAATATTATATTTTAAAAACGTTATGTAGCACAAAATAAAAACAAATTGTACCAAAACGTTATATTTATAAAAGATTTTATATGAACAGTGCAATTTTCCCAACATGAGGAGATGAGCAGGTAGGGGCTCGACTTTAGAGTCTAAAGTTTAGACACTCCGAAAAGAATCAAAAGGCCACCGCCAGTCTCCATACTGTTGACGACTTGGCAGTAATTGGGGTATCCCAAATTGAACCTCTTTTTCTTTTGTTGAGGTTTTCATTTTCGTTTTTAATTTCTAATTAAAATATATTTTTAATATTAAAAAATAAGATCACTTTTTTAATATTAAATATATTATAAAGATCTAAATTTAAGTAATATTTAAAATGTTGAACATTGAAAAGAAAAAAAAAATTAGGTTAAAATGACTCTAAAAATTGGTGATCAAAACTAACCTTTTCCTCTTTACTCCCAAGAAATTATTATTTTTTATTCGGCTCTTCCTCCTAAGTGTTCTTCCTCTTATTCTTATTCTACGTCTCCTCTCTTCACCTGCTCCTCATTCGGTCGGGAGAAGTTCCAAGCAAATTCCATCAATCCTTAAATCAATTCCGAAGTTTTTTCTTTATTCTTCTTTCCGGGAAGGCCAAGGAGATCTGGAGCGGGCCGATTCGACTGCAGCTCGAGTGGCCTCTGCTTGGGGTTACACACTTTTATCCTTACTCTTAGCCTTACCTGCAGGATGTCTTTTAGCTTGCTTAAGTCCATTGATAGTCTAAAATCTTTGTTGTTTCTCACATTTGAATAGTTGAAATCTCGTGGTGTCCCCAACGATACAGGAGATCTAGCAAAACAGAAGTATCTGTCCATATTTAGATTTAGATGTCTTGGGTTGAAGGAGATGCCTGAATCACTTGGGGGATTTGGAGCCTTTGGTTGAGTTGGATCTTGCAGATTGGCTGGGGGATCAAGAAAATTGCCTGATTCTTTCTATTGGATTACTGCTTTAGTCTAAGGAGCTAATTTCATATGAACATCATAGCTCGAAGGAACTTGTTAGCGGATTTGAAATCACTAGTTCAGCTAGAGTTCTCAAGGACTCGAGCGAGTAACTCACCGGCTTCTATTCGTGATCCACAGGAATTGCAGGTGTTAGAACCTATCTGGATGCAAAGATAAGACCATTGGGTGCATATTCAACAGTGAGTGGCAACTGAGCTTTGTGACTTGTTTAATTTTCTTTTGTTACCACTGACTTGGTTAAGCAAAGGAAGCTGATGTTCTCAGTCCAAGACCAATGAATTCAGTCATGTCCTGACCCTTTCGATATGAAATGTTGGAAACTTTTAATTGGTAGTGGATCCAGTTCATTCATTGCTACAGGCAAGGCAATCTGTTTTGCCTTTTGTGTCTAATCAGACAACTCCACAGCTGATAATGTGACCAAATTTCTTCCACAGTACCATAAAAAAAAAAGGGGGAACAGGGAGGCAGTGACATTTTGTTGAGATCTGTTTTCACATTTCGATCACATTGAGGCAGCTACGGAAAGAGATGGAGATGAACAGGGAAGCATCTGGAACTGATTACGAAGTGTTCTTGAGCTTTAGGGGCCCGGATACTCGGCAAGGACTTGCCGCTGTCCTCTATCATTACATGGTCGACGCAGGGATCCGTGTTTTCAGAGACGACGATGAACTTGCCATCGGTGATAAGATTGAAACAATCCTCCAGGCTATTGAAGGCTCCCAAATATGCGTTCCCATCTTCTCTGAAAACCTTTGCTGAGAGTAAGTGGTGCCTTCGTGAAGTCAGAAGGATGGTCAAGTTGAACAAAGAGGTTGTGCCCATCTTCTACGATGTGACGCCAGCCGATGTTAAGCTCAAAACGCCTGTATACAAGAATTTTATGACGGAACATGAGACCAAGTATGGGAAGAATAAAGTGGAGAAGTGGGAGGGTGCTCTCAAAGCTATCAGTAAGATCAAGGGACGAGAAGTGTTGAATACAAGGTACATATCCTTCAGTTTTGGTACAAGTAATTAAAATTTCCGATTTGGTATTGTTGCTTCTGCACTTTCCGCCTGCCCCTAGTACTAATTAGAAAATAGAAAATGAGTTTTATTTATCTGTAATCCTTAAGATGGTTGTTTTTTTCCCTGTTAAATTAGCTTGTTCTTAGTTGACTAAGTGAGAGATAAACAGCAAATAATCTAGACAAAACAAAAACTCATCTGCTTCTAATTAAGCTTCATATGATGGACTTCCACCTCCGTATCAAAATTTTGTTCCTGTTGGGATTCTTGATCGTGGAGGTTTATGTTTTGCATTATGAAACTAAAGATCTTTTAGATGTCACGCTCAAGGGTAGAACAAGCCTCTCGTTGCAAGCCATTAAAAGAAATGCAGAAGAGAAGATTTAACAATTTAGGAGGCGTTTGGCTCACATTCCATAATCAAAATAAAAAATTGAATGAAATATTTCGGATTCTATTTGGTTTAACTCGGGATCAAAATTAAATTTTCCAATTATTGTTTGATTAAAACCGAAAGAAAAAACAGTTGGAATAAATTTGTCGAATAAAATCAATACAAATTAAATAACTATAATAAAATTATCAAACACTTGAAAAACAAAAATAACTATTAAAGAATTTATCAGATTATATTTTCCCATGCGAAATTCTTCCCACATCAAATTATAGCACAAAAATAATAGAAGTATAGATTTATTGGTTTTAAAAATGCAAACTAATGAAAGTTTTCTAAAGCATGTAAGAACAAAAAAACTATTCAGTGGTATATAAAAGCCATATAATAGACATAAATGCTAATAATAAAGAAATAAAATGAAAGGCAAGGATGATCCACCCAAATAGTTACCTTCATTTTCTTCTAGAGCCTACATGGAATTTCCAGTATTGACCATATTCTTAGGACTTCTCTTGATTAGTCTCCTTCTGCTTTGGAATCCATCAAACCTTGATGTTTCCACCACTCATGCTTGATCCCAGGGAGAGTTCAACTTTCATATTCCACTGTTACTACGGAAGTTAGATCAGAGTTATTGAGTAGGATGGACACCTTGGCCAGTTGCTTGCATGCACCAAATCCTGGCCCCTAAATACCTTTATCAAATTGGGCTGCTTCAATTCTGCATTGTTGCTCCTTAAATCATATTCACAAATGCAGAGACACATAACAGATCATCTTGCTTTTCCCAGGTCAAAGCCACTAGCACCGTGCTCCATCAAACAACTCGATTTTACATGACATTGTTCTATAACCATCTATCAACTTAGGCTTGATAAAATCAAGCTTAATTTTATTAGTACAAGTAGGGATTAAGAACCTCTATCCATAACAGGGTCGTGGATTGCAGCTTCTAGTTGACTACAAAAGGATTTGCTGAGCTCTTCCATGATTGGATATAATCAGATGAAAATGGCACTTAAAGCAGTGAGTCGTCATTTAGTTTCTGTCGTAATTGAACATTACAAAAAAATTCTAAATTGCCTTCGGTCAATTTGTTTGCGAGCACTCACAGAATCAAATGAGAAGAAACCAAGTGGAAAATGTAGAGCACCTTACCGTGGGAATCAGAAAAAGCTTTAATACGCCAGACTCTGGGTGCTTTTGCAACGGTTTTTTCCCAATCAGCCATAGATTGTCCTATCAAAATAGATTGGAGAGAGAGAGTGGAAAGAAAGGCTGAATCTTAGCAAGAACATTAATTCTATCGAGTACTGGTCTAGACAAAGACAGCCTAATCAAAGAACGAAATGCCAAAATGTAGAATGTCTATAAAACTCTCGTGATAATACATTGGATCATTTCCAGCTTTCTTTATTAAATGGAACGGGTATGATCTAATTTCTAGTTTGTAATTTCTTGCACTGACATCCCATTACATATTTATGCAGCTATCCTGAATTCTGCAAGATGTTCATTGGGGAGCTCTTGACTACTAATAAGCTGAAGCCAAGAAAAAGATTTAACCTTGACAAATTAGTTGGAATGGATAATCAACTAGACTCTGCCTTGAAACGATTGGATATTGGAGGAGGTGATGTGGGGTATATGCTAATCCATGGAATGGGTGGTATTGGCAAAACAACTCTTGCCAAGGTCATGTTTGATAAAATCTCAGCTAGTTTTGATGGTTGCTGCTTCCT
>JAOYND010056372.1:0-11465 GCA_025802135.1 Lagerstroemia fauriei | reverse complement strand
CGGCAGTTCGAAGTGCCCACTAGCTTCCAGTAACATTATGACCGCCTCTGATGTATTACTGGCCACTGGATAACGACAGCAGAAATCCTGTATATCTGTCCTTTTTGGCAATTGGATCATACAAGTTTGAAAATGGCTAATCAGGTCCTATAAGAACAGTTTCGTTGCACTTTCAGTATGAATGGTCATTGTTTTAGCATTTTACAAAACAATGATGATTCGACCTGAAAATGTAACGGAACCGATCTCTTATAGGATTGAATTAGTCAGCTTTAAACTTATAGAACTCAACTGCCGAAAACAGTAAACATACAAGACTTACAATGTTGTTTTCCACTTGTTGATACTGATCTGTGTTATCATATCGCTTCGAGCCAACTATCAAATGACAGTATTATTAGGAGTTGGTTGCTCATATAAATTCTGCCGGCCTAGAATTGGATTGAGTGTAATACTATTAGCTTCGACTTTTGCTCTCCAGGCTTGCCATCGGTCTAATATAGAAAAAATTGTCAGATTTTAAGTACTGAAGGGCAGATTTAAAATTTAAGATTGGATTGAGCAGACTCCGGTAGTCAAGCCATAGTAAGTTGGGCGACATTAAATCGACAAAGAGAACTGCTTCTCGTGCATGGATCTTTTCATAGACCGCCTGGATCGATTTCGGGACGGTTGGATGGGATGTCAGATGACCGGCTCGAGACAGCATCATTGGCCATGGATGGCTGATGGCCAGCCACAGGCGTTGCCTGAGTTTGACCCCACCTTACCTCTACTGCTAACGCAGTTCCCACTCTATCTCTGTCAAGTCTTGTACGTATCGGTATTAATACGTGAGAGTTTTTATATGGTGACACTAACCTGTCAAATTAAACTATTTTTATGAGTTTTTCAATGCCTAAGAACAAAAAAGATAAACAAAAAAATAATTAAATTTGATTGGTTGGCATCGCAATATAAGTACTGTCACATGGTATTAATGTTTATGCACGTGACTTTCTCCTCCCTTTGAGGTGATGCTTGATGAAGATCAAATATTTCTGGAAAAAGAGGATGTTTTTTCAATAATTGAAAAAGAAAAGAGGATTTGATGTATAAAATATTCATTACACACCTATAACAAATTGAATTCATTTTCATTCAAAAGTTTAAACTATTAAATGTCGGTATCTAATTCTCCTACAAAAGATATTTCAATTCATCGATTGTCCGATACGGGATTTGTTCCTCGATACCCGTCCTTACGTGACGATGCATTTATACTTCACACATGCTCTGAACACTCCTGTTCAATAACTGACATCAGACTTGTATTTTTCTTCTGTACTCAAACGAGGAGGATAAATAACCACGAGGTGGAATTTTTTCTTCTGTTATCAGGCTATATAACTAACCACAAAATCCACGCGCATGACTGGCGTGCCACGTAAAAACCTGCTCTAATACTTCTAAGTCTTGATCCTCATCATCACTGAGCTCAACATCCACGATCCGTAAGGACCTACAGCTATACCTTTGAGACCAAGCTTTCTCTTGCCATTTCCCTCATTAGAACCATCATCATTCGGGTTCATCTTCATCCCCTTATCCTGTCACCATATGAATATCGATGGCTTCCAATCCAATCCATCTCGGGTGATACTTATCTTCCTGGCATTTTTTACTGCTACAATGGTAATCTGCAACTCCACAATGCAGGAGTTAGCAGCTATGGTTGGGCTCTCGGCTCTCGGCCGGATGACCGCCGCCGCCGTTTTGAGTTCTCCATCAATCAGCCATTTTTTTACCATTTTTTTTTTCATTTTTGCTGCATAATGAGCCATTTTTTACCTGCTGCTTTCTTATCTCCGTCTCGAATATTTGGTACAGTCATTGCTTTCATTTCCAATTTATCATAAATATTATACTCCGTATCTAAAACCAAGAATTTAGTCATTTATCATCATCTTTGTCATCAATATATAAAAACTAATGCAGCGTGAGCATGGTGGGACGGGATCACAAATCCAAGGCCCATTGATTCACAAGGAATACTGAGAAAATCTAAACTCGTTGATTCATAAAGAATACCGAGAATTAGAAGGATAACTGAGAGAAAAATATCAATTTTTCATAAATAATCAACCGTCTACATATATGAACTAAAATTGAATATTTACAGGGAAAGATCAGAATTCTAATTTGACTTGATTTTTAAAATAAACTAGATACGATAATATCTAAAAACATCCTAAAAATCCTCTAAAAATGTTAATCACATCTCTAAAAATATTATAAAATCTAAATACATGTAAATATTAAGAATAATAAAATCTTCACATTCTCCTGCATCAAAATCCTAACAATTTATTCCCTCCATCCAGTGAATTACAAAGATGACATTAGGGATGAAAATAATGGTGAAAGACTAAATTGTTGAGTTTTTTAAAATATTAAAGGTGTTTTTGATAATAAAATTAAATTGAAAATAAATATGATGACCGCATGATATAATCTGGACCAAACTGATCAATGGGTCAAAACGACTTTGGTTGAGTTGGACCTGTCTTGCATATAGGTTAAGTTAAGGCGCGGATGAGCTCAAATCACCGGTGATGGTATATGGATCAATAGGCCAAGAACTCGGGACAGGTCCAGGTTTCCAGATACCCACCACCCTAGGCCCATTGCAATCCCAAGACAAGACAATAGTTTAATTGCACTTGCAGCAACTGTACAAAGCACACAACAATTTAAGATCAAGAAAATTAGTTAGAACTAATAAAAAATGAAAGTAAAAGTGATAAATAGTCTCTCTCTAAGTTCTAGTGCGAGAAAATGCTCTCTAGCTTTCCCTCCCTAAGTAACGACAACAACAACAAGCAATCTGTGGAAAAAGAAGTGGAGCTTCACCAAAGCACTAAACGAGTAAAGGAAAATCCAAAGCAACCGGAAGCCCCAGAGATGCAAGGTTTTGGGAAGGTCTCATATAGAGACAAAATCGCTGGAAAAATGCCAGGAGCGTTAGTCCAGGCCTTCCACGTGGAGAGATGTTTTGAGGATGATTCTAACGACGATGTTCCACCTGAGGAAGATGACGACGAACCTAGAATTCTACTTACAAGAGAAGAAAAGCTGAAGATAAGAGCGCCTTGGAGGAACTCTTTGATAGTTAAACTGTTTGGAAAACCTTTGGAATACAACTACTTCTACCATAAGTTGCAGAGTATATGGAAGCCCACCGGTGGCATGGAATGTGCCGACATTGGAAACGGTTTCTTCACGGTAACCTTTCACTGCGGTGAAGATCAAACCAGAATTATTCGAGATGGCCAGTGGTTTATTAACTACAGATTCATAATGGTTCGTATGTGGGAGCCAAAGTTTAACCCTTTCGGAGCGTCTTTCTCAGCGGTGGCAATCTGGATACGTCTTCTAGCTCTCCCCTCGCAATTCTACAATAGGGAAGTCATAACCCGCATTGCAAACAAAATCAGACCGCTCCTTCCACTCGATGCTATACCGCGATTGGATCAAGGGCCAACTTTGCAAGAGTTTGTGTGCAAGTCGATCTCAATAAACCCTTGCCAAAATGGGTTTGGATAGGTATGAAGGGATTCAAACTCTCTGTTTCAAGTGTGGAATACTTGGACACAAGCAAGATTCTTGTCTGGAACTTCACCCTCAAGCTCACGAGATGGAGATTGAAGCTCAACAAGACACAAACTCAAAGGATCAATGGGAATCGCCTCTAGACCAAAATAAGGGTAAAGGAAATTCAGAATCCTATCGCCCTTGGATTCTCCTCGGTGACCAGCGACGAAGACCAAAGCCGATGAAGGATGAGACCAGACCGGAGATCAACCCCAATGGAAACCTGCAATGAGATCATGCCCGCTCTGACAAACCAAGACACCATGGCAAAAGGACGACGGTAGCAGCGGAGGGGAACTCAAAAATAGGGCAGGATAAACGGTGGAAGGAGAAAAAAAAAATCAAAGTGAACAGGAGACTACTGAACGGGAATTACGTCCCTTAGGGCCTAGCCCCTCTGAAGATTTCATGGAGGAGGAACACGTGGACTAGCATGTGGACAAACATCCCTTGGGCCAAAAACGGCCCGCATAATGGGCCGGAACAAGGATACTAATGTCGCGTGTGAAAAGGCTCAACAGGATACAAATAACGATCTAAATCGTATGCTGAAGCTACAAACCATTTCATCTCTAACAACAAACCCTTATTTGTCCAATCTCCCTCGTAGGACTGAGGAACTCGAAGAAAACGTCCATGGATCTGAGACTGTCAAGATGCCTCCATCTCGTGTTCCAAAGCCTCATGTCCCCTCAACCGCTTCATTGGAGCATAGCTCAGGGGGAGACCACCACACGACTCTTGGGTGTGCCTCTCGGAGTGACACACTGGGGTCTGTGCGACTTTCACCCCAGGGAAGCCCCAGAGGGCAGGATCCCGTGGTTGATCATTCTCCCATTAGTCGAGGAAGAGCAAGAAGCCGCTCCCCGACACCGACTGTGGGGCTTCTTGGTTCTGATCACAGCTCCAATGATGAGCCTAGAGGATGCCTACCCTCACAACATGTGGCGGGATGTCCTGGCGGCAGCCCTTCTAAGACAACACTACAACCGGAGAATCCGCTTCTTCCCTCCAAGCCGAGTAATAGAACCAAACGCACCCACATTCCACACCCCGGTGAGGAGGATCCTCCAGAACGGAAGAATTTGAGAGATATTCAGGACGTATGCACTTAAACTCCTCAAGATCCTCCCCCTGAGGGAAGTGGCATGCATGGTCGTTTCCGTCACACACTAGCCCTCGCTAGAAGCTAATAGCGCACCCACTACTCTCAAATTTAAGATCCAACCACTTGGTCAAGTAAGTATGAATCCCACGCAATCTCCAACTAATAACATGGACTCTGGCCATGTGCATGCAAACAACACAATGGATGGACCCAGGTTCCACATGAACATCCTTTTGTGGAACTGTCGAGGAAACAGCAACCAAAATGCTGTTGATACTATCTGTGATCTCATCTCGGCTCATAGACCGAATATCATCATATTGAAGGAGACACGAGTCCATAAAGACCAAGTGCGGGGAGTGACTGACAGACTCCCCTTCGCTTCCTGGGAAGCAACAGAGACCATAGGCCACAGAGGAGGTATCCTACTCATGTGGGACTCACATAAGGCGGACATACAGTTTCAAGCTTCCACGGAACAAGAAATTCATGCTTTGGTGAAGGTACCAAACTCTAACTCTACCTTCCTACTTTCTGCAATCTATGCTAGCCCGAGATATAGAGAACAAAAAATATTGTGGGAGAATTTGGAGACAATTGCTGAAACACATAATCATCCTTGGTTAGCACTTGGCGATTTCAACGAAATTCTTTGCGAATCTGAAAAATTTGGTGGACGCCCAATTTCTTTGGCAAAATCCCTACGTTTTGCTGAAATGATTAATAAATGTTCTTTTCTAGATTTGGGGTTCTCGGGACCTAGATTCACTTGGACTAATCCCTAACAACCAAATTGCTTGATCTAAGAGAGGCTTGATAGAGCTCTAGCGAATGGTTCTTGGAGGCAACTATGTCCTGATGCAGAAGTTTTTCACCTCCCCAGAGTCCATTCGGACCATTGACCTTTACTTTTGAAATGTCAGCCAACCCAAAGAAATCTTCTCCCAAGACCCTTCCGCTTTGAAACAATGTGGTTATCACACCCTGACTTCAAAAATCTGGTGAGGGACACTTGGTTAGAAGAAGATAGTAGGCTAGGATCAGCCATTTGATGTTTCACAGAAAAAGCCATTATTTGGAACAAAACTACATTCGGAAACAATTTTCACAAAAAACGAAGTCCTAGCTAGACTCAGTGGTATCCAAAGAATACTGGCAACTCACTCTTCCCACTTTCTATCTTCCCTAGAAGTTTACCTAAGGAAGGAAAACTTGGACATATTATCCAATGAAAGGCAGCTATGGTTGCTAAAATCTAGAGTAGATTGGCTCACTGAGGGTGATCGGAATACAAAATTCTTCCATGTCACTACATTAGCCCATAGAAAGAGGAATAGAATAACAGTGCTGAGAAATGATGTCGAGGAATGGTTCTCTGATCCAAAGATCCTTGAACAAATCATCACCTCTCATTTCAAGGCATTGTACATCTCAGAGGCTCAGTGGGCAAGGAGAGTTCCTGCGCATCAAGTAGATGTCTCTCGACCCCTCTCCGCTGAGATCTCTGAAAAGCTAGGCAAAGATGTCATGGCTATAGAGGTCCTAAAAGCAACAAAAGGGTTGAAGGCATTAAAATCCCCTGGACCGGATGGGCTACACCCCATCTTCTTCCACCGACAGTGGGACATTGTTGGAAACTCAGTCCTATCATTCGTCAGAGACACCTTTGATGGCCATCCCCTTCCTCCCGGGCTTTAACAATACCTTAATCTCTCTTATACCCAAGTGTTATGGCCCAGAAACAATCTCACAATTCCGTCCCATAAGCTTATGCAATACGAGTTACAAAATTGTAACAAAGGTCCTGGTTAATAGGATTCGACCATACTTAGATGACCTAATCTCTCCCTTTCAGTCCAGTTTTATCCCGGGTAGGCAGGCTATGGATAATGTGATTATTCTCAGAGAAGCCCTATCTGTTCGGAGGAACAAGAAAGGGAGGAGGGGTCTCATGGTGCTGAAACTTGATTTGGAAAAAGCCTTGATTGCCTCGAGTGGTCTTTTGTCCGCGAGGTTCTAGATTTCTTCCACTTTCAAGAAAAAATCTCACAGTTGATATTGCATTGCATCTCTACCTCGAGCATTAGTGTTCTACTCAATGGCGGTAGGCTTGAGAACTTCCTTCCAACACGGGGCATCAGACAAGGGGACCCAATGTCCCCATACATCTTTATCTTGTGTTTAGGATACCTATCGATCCTCATCGATAGGGAAGTGGAGGGTGGACGTTGGAAAGGGATTCGACTAACAAGGGAAACCCTCGTCCTATCACATTTACTCTTCGCTGATGACTTGGTGCTTCTTGGTGAAGCAAGTGCTACGACCTGTGATGCGATGATCAAAGTATTAGATGAGTTTTGAAAGAAATCTGGCCAAAAGATAAACTTTGCAAAATCTAGGGTCTGTATTTCTCCAAGCTTAACCCAAAGAGCGAAAATTCTTGTCTCTCAAAACTTGGAGTGGAAGAGAAGCCACATTTTGGCAAATACCTTGGCTTTCACATGGACATGTCATCAGCCAATACCAATTCTTTTAATTTCTTGATTGATAAGATCAAGGACAAGCTGATGGGCTGGAAAGCCAAGTTTCTATCCACCGCAGGTCGCACAGCCCTCATACAATCAGTGATCTCTTCAATACTAGTGCATGTCATGCAATGTATTCCCCTTCCTCGAAAACCTGCAAGGCCACTGACAAACTATGCCGCGACTTTCTATAGGGTTCAAATGAAACCCATAAAAAAGTCCATTTGGTCAACTGGAATACAATCACTCTTCCTAGAGAAAAGGGTGGCCTAGGGATTGTAAGAACTGAGGGACGCGATCTTGCCCTTCTAGGCAATCTTGCCTGGAGAGGCAGAATGGATCAGAGACCATGGGCTCGCCCAATAAGGGGTCTATACTCCACGAAGGGGAATTGCTACTCCCAAATGATCAAACCTCAACAAAGCGGCACTACAATCGGGATCTTGGATTTGTACTCTAGGACAGAGAGCCACATTCGGAAGTGGAAGATTAGTCAATTTCTGGCATGATAGATGGCTAGGAGATGAACCCCTCAGGAGCTGCATAGAGGGCCCCATTCCTCTTAATGAGATATCCTTAACAGTTAGTAGTGTACTTTCGGATAATGGCACATGACATTTCTCTAACACTTCAATGCAGTTACCCCACAATTTGCTGGACAAAGCTCGCGGAACCCCGTACAGTATCCTCGGAGAAATGGAGGACATGTTGGTGTGGATTTATTCTCGGGATGGGCAATACAACACATCCAGTGCCTATACCCTGGCTCTGGGTCTGAAGCCAAATAGCAACAAGGACGCTTGGAGATGGATCTGGAAGACAAAGACTCACCCGCGCATCAGAACCTTCCTCTGGCTTTGTTGCCATGAGAAGGTCCCCACTGCTAGCCACTTGAACTTGAGAGGGATGAACCAATCTCCACTCTACTCTAGGTGTACTCATGCTAAGGAGGACCTTGAGCATGTGCTTAGATCTTGCCCATACACAGTCACATTCTGGGAGCAATTGGGCCTCCCCCAAACAAAGAAGGCCACTTTTCGGCTCCCACTAAAGGATTGGATTAGAGTAAACTATGAGGGCTATGAATTACAAGCCCACAACATCCCATGGGCCTGTATTTATCCCCAGGCACTATGGATGCTTTGGAAGCAACGAAATGCTGCTATCTTTAATCAGGCCTCCCTTATCACAAATCCTACCTTAACTTGCTTGCACAAGGCAGGAGAATACTTTGCATCACAAACACCCTACAAATCCATGGATCCCGGTAAGTTCATGTGTAAAGCACATGTGTGGGTGGCCATATCAAGAGTTATGCGCTTGAGGAGGAAATGATTTTTATTTTATTGGTTGTGACTAGTCTTAATTTATGTATCAAACTAGTTCTGATAACGACATACTTTTGGTGGGTATAGCCAGGGATAGATCTAGAAATTTCGTTGAGGGGATGGAAGTCCATGGAAAAGTAACATGACCAATTCAAGGAGCGGAATATGAAAATTCAATATGAAATTGGATAAAATCAAGTAAAATGTGTATGGTATATTAAGATTTTTCCGAGTTTGGGCAGGGGAGGGGGGCCAATTGTTCCCATGCGTCCCATAGATCTATCCCTAGTATGGGTCCTATAGTTCACGTAAAGTCCGTCCACATGTAGCACAAGTTATCCACTCGGTAAACCCTCGGTTACACAGTCTATTTTCGATATGTACCATTTAATACCTAAATTTAATAGGTTATTACTGGTCGAAATTCGAGATGGGTTTATCCACTAGGAAATAAACTCTCTGGACCATGAATTTTTTCTGTATATAAAATTCAAATTTAAAAACTTATTTAAAAGAAAGATGTATCGAACTGTTATTACCAACTCATAACGACGGTTATACATATATAATCTTACTTAACTATACACATTCCTAACATTTATAATAAAAGAATTATTTGAAAAAAAAAACTAGACATATTCCTAAGAGGATATGAAAGAATCATCACCAAACATGAACAAAATTCTGATCTTCCCCACTCACCAACATTGGCATTATATGGACAACGCATATTGGTCGAGAAATTGAATATGACTAATCAATAGGGAGGGTCACCTACAAATAGAGAGGGGACACCCCCACCTTTTCCCAATTTTTATTGTTTTAATATTGTTATTGTTATTATTTTTTTATTATTTGGTATCTTCGGATGGTTTTGGGTGGGTTCTATTTCTCTTTCAATAACCAAACGTGCCATATGATTGAAGGAAAAATGAAATAAAAATAATAATTAAACTTTTGATAGAACACCAGCAATGATGCCCATGATGATGAGTTTGATGGTGCTACGACGTTTCTTTAACATTCTTAATTTCTTATAAGGAAAACTTATACCGTCAATTGATAGATAGACTATTTAATAATTTAATTAAATAGTTTATAATTAATAATACATATTAAAAAAGAAATCTAATAATTTAGAAATATTTTCTTCACCTACTAAATGATTAAGTGATGGAGCTATAGAATTTCTTATTCTTAAAGATTCTGTACATGCAACTCAAGCCGTCTTTATTTTAATTTTAGTAAAAAAATTTCTCTTTTTTCTCATCGTAAAATTTTGATAAATATTGATTATGCATCGATACGATGTTTCTTTTATGTCACCATCAAGCATGTGCTCATAATTACTACGGACTGTCAAAATTGTTAGTTGGACCTTCTCCCAACCCCTGTCACAGTCAAGAAAGGCAAAATTAGTAGGTTCGCGCTCACTAAGGTGAAATTATCTGTATAATTTCTATCAATTTATAGTGCTATTTGACTCATATTTAATCCAAAAATTTAAATTATTAGATATCGTACTTAATTTTTTATAAATTATGATCATTTTTATTAATTATCTGATGTGAGATTCATTATCAATACTATCCCCGTATAAATTTTCACCATCAGTAAGAAAGTGAAAATTCGAGAGCACTAGTATGGACAGGCTTTCGAACTTACATATAGGCCTGATTAATTCATGTTCGAGTCAGGTTAGCGCATTATGGATAAAACTATCATAATATAAATTTTTACTATTCATAAATACTCAAATCCAAAATCTTATTTTAAGGAAAGTGATACTTTTCTGTTTTAGTCAACTGATGTTGATGTATTTTCATAAATTTTGAACAAAGAAATTCTATATATGATTTTTACCACCGAAATTTTTTGTGCTTCTTTTCTTGGTGCAATAACTAATACCCTGAAACTTAATTGTTCCTAACTAATCAATATTCAAATCAACTACAGCAAAAGTATAATCCAAGATTTTAAGAATAGAAGAGTTGGGCCACATCAATGACCCGTGTTACTTCTTTATTTTCAACTTCTTCTTATCTCATTCTATTTTAAAGCGAATTCCGTTCTTTCTATAAAGCAATGTATATATATTTGAACGATCCTTGATTTTATCCGAAATTTCTCATCATGCATAGCAGGGGCCAATTGCTACTCTGTGTGTGTATATATCCACCATATTTTGAAGATGGCATGAAGATAAGACTTCTCGTAGGTTGTCTAAGATGACAAGGAGAAATTATTAAGTGATCCTATCTCATCACGTGGTGTGAGGAAATACTAATCAGATTGTGACAAATGTGTAAATTTATGTTAATCATCCGAGCAGTTGTCATAATTATCACTAATGAGACCAGTTTGATTGTTTCTTCCTCACAACGGTATCGTGAGGTAGAAACACCTAAAATTTTTTTATGACAAGAGAGTACTCGTTTATCAAGAGATCAGGCTTGAAAATCATTGGAAGTAATTGACATGAGTACATTAGTTAATTTACCTTCTTTTTTCTTTTTACTGAGCCATAGCTAATTTGCTAATAAAAATGTGATTCTTTCCTTCAATTTGAATGCTACCAACCAAATCCTATAGCCTCTCTTACAAAAACTATCACAAACCTATTTGAAGGTAAAGGAAAGGAAACGAATTAAAATTTAACAAGAAATTAAATTAGGAAAAAAAAAAGTTAAAATGAAAGTGTTTCTCCCCAACAAATTTACGACTCGAAACAGACAGGCTGAACCGCACTTCTGGAAGCTCTTCCATGCCCAAATGAAAAGAATGTCCTCCTCACTGTACCGCTGCCACTGCTACTCCTCTCAATCGGACTGAAACTCAATGAGCTCAGACTCTGCAACTCCTCCTTCTCTT
>JAOYND010056274.1:0-11465 GCA_025802135.1 Lagerstroemia fauriei | reverse complement strand
AAATATTCCCTGCACAGGTACAGCATGGAGGACTTGAGAAGAGCGACCAATGACTTCAGCGAGGACTCCAGGATCTGTGACCGGAGATTGCTCTATCGAGGGTCCATCGACAGCACCGAGGTGATGATCCAGCCTCTGAGATTCGAGGAGGCAAGCCGGGTCATCGATGCACATGCAAGAATCAACCACATCAACATCTTGAACCTACTAGGGGCTTGCTACAGCAGCGACGGGGCCAGAACCGACAATTCCCGGTCCTACGTCGTGTTCGAGTCCCCGGGAAATGGTTCTTTGAGGGACTGCCTGGCCTGTCGAAGAACTTCCCTTCGATGGCATGTGCGGAAGCGCATCACCTTCGATATTGTGACCGGGCTTCATTATCTACATCACTGCATAACTCCTCCATATGCTAGCTCGAGCGTAAGTAGTTCGGATGTCTTCATCGCTTCGAATTGGAGGGCAAAGCTCGGGAACGTTGCAGGCAGTGGTACTACTGATTACTTATCAGGTACTGCAGGTCAAGGAACCGAAAAGGCCGGGATTTTCGCGTTCGGGGTGGTCCTGCTCGAGCTGGTGTCAGGGAAGGCCGTGAACTGCGATGGTACAGCCAATGGCGAGAGACTCCGGGATTTGATCGAGTTTCCGGGAGGGGGAGCGAGCGGTAGTGGTGTATATGATGGAGGATGCTTCGAGCGACTGAGGGAGTTTATCGACCCGAGCCTGAAGGACGATTACCCGATCGCAGAGGCCCTGTGCTTAGCGGTCTTGGCCGAGGCTTGTTTGGCGGATGACCCTCTCCGCAGGCCTTCCATGGATGACATCTTGAAAGTCCTTGCAGGAATGGTCTAACTGATTTTAATATTATTAAATTATAATATTTTCTAAAATTTTTATTATTATGACCTTTAATAATAGATGAAATCGGACACTTTTTTTCCACGAAATGTAAGCAGAATTAATTCCATTAGAATTTTTGTCCATTGCTGACGCGGCATGCTAGTTAGTGCAATATTTTATCACCGACTTGTCATTTTTATTTACATATAAACGAAGAAATATGGGAATTTGACCGGATTAAATCAAATTTTGATAATTCAGAATGAGGTTGGATATGGTATCATGTAAAATTTGTCAACGAACTCTAAGACGTTGATCTCGTATTCATCTAAAAATATAAAGTGATACTAGGGAATGGCCCATGCTAGCGCGGTGAATATCATAGGATTCAATTGAAAACTATAAAAATATTGTTATGCACAAATTAAACAAATTAACCGAACTATCTCCATTATAGATAAAAAAAATTTGAATGATAAAATGTATAAAAATACAATTGTATGACGACATTCCGTCAACAAATAGTTTCAAATAATCGCAATTGTGGAGATAAACTGTCATATAGCCAATCAATAATCTAAAAATATCATATTATCAAATCAGGATAAAAGGTACTTTTGGAAACAAAAAAGAGACTAAAATTATCACTTCTCCCTTAAAATAATAGATAAATAGATGTTATTGCACATATATATATATATATATATTAGATATAGACTCGTACTACGTGCGAAATTGTCAATTATACGATTGAATAAAAAGTTATATATTTTGTGCAATAATATTTGATATAATTTGACAATTGAGTATTAATTTTTGGTATATTTTAACCTTTATAGTACGTGTCATAAAAAAGTAAGGTATATAATTTTTTGTCATAAAAATAAAAATAAAATATATAATTGAAAAAAGAAAATTAGAGAGTAATTCTGAATTGAAGCAGCAGTTATACTTTTATGAGTGATTTTTCAATTTCATCCTCACTTGTATTTTTCTTATTGGTTAAAAAGTTAGTAGTCATAGACATTTTTAAAAGATTGAAAAAGAGACCAATTGTTTATGTTGATCATTAAAGGAATATAGAGGATGACCCGTGCTACGCACGAAATTATAAATTAGTCGTTCTATTATAAAAATTTAAAATGACTGAAGAAATACGTAGCTGATCAAATAAATAAAATTTATTATTATAGTAGATAAAAAATGAGTAGTTTAAATCAAATAAAAATGAAATAGAATCGGGAAATTGGGAGTGTTTCTAGTGAATAAAGTAGATTTTTTTGGTTGTTTTGAACATTGTAAGGAGTTGGAGAATTGCGAAAATAGTTAAAGATGATTGTATAGTTAAGAAATCATGAGAAACAGTTGAGAGAATCGCGAAAATAATTAATAGAATATGAGTAATTAATAAAATTGATAAGTATACTGAAATTATAAAAATAATGAAAACTAAATTTAATTGAGGATATTTTTGGAATTTGAAAATGAGACCAAAACTGTTTTAGGTTTGTTTAAAGTAATAGAAGAAGGAAAAAAAATATATATATATATATATATATATATATCATATTCTAGGATTCTTTTTACTATTTATCTGATAAGACGTTTAATTCCCAAAAACTTCTCTAACCACGTATAATAAAAATGCCATATCAATACGTCTCTCAACAATTGATGAAACTTACGATGACGTGAACATAAAAAATAAAGCATATTCCAGTTTAGATTTTATATATATTATATATTATAATTTAGAGAATTTCAGAAAATGACATAATTTTTAAACTATCTACCCTTATTTAAACATATAACAGTGAAATTACTACTCCAATGAAGAAATATATGGATGCATTACTACCTGCAGGCAATACATATATGATGCGTCCGTAGTCGGTCAAGTTGGAGCCAGCTGTGCTTGTAGCTGCTTGTGGTGAACTCTATGCTGAACAAAACAAATAACCAAGGATGCATTTAAGGGTGTATATGGAGGCAATCGATCACCCATGAACTTGAGAAATTAAAAAATTACTACATAAATTTTATTTAACTTTTTTCTATTTTTTTGTTAAATTATTTTTTTACTATTCCTTAAACTCGTATTTTACTTTTCTAATGAGTTTCGCTCCCATTGAATAAGATATCTAGATCCGTCCCTCTGAATCACTAACACTGGCACTAAACTCCAACTTCACATGATCGATAAGGCGTAGTAGGTTAAAGTTAGTTGATATGGTGTATTTAGTCATGTAGGATCATGTTCGATCATCCACTGAGTTGTTTTCTTGTAGTCTATGCAGTTGATCTGCGATGACTCGATAGAATGAGACTTGGTGATGGAATGTCTGAATGGCGACCATGCATGCATATCCTATGAACTCGAGGACCTTGAGAAAAACTGTACTTGTGATTTGGTTAACCTGCCTTCGGAAAAATCGGATGTTTATAACAAGTGAGTTTACAAAATAAAAATGCAATCAAATGATTCTTTTGAACAGTATAAAGCTTGACTTGCTAGGGGATTCACTCAAGAACATGGGATAGATTATGAGAAATCATTTGCCCTAGTCAGTCTTCTTACCTCTAGTGTTGTTAAATGGGCCGGTTCGGCCCAAACCGGTCACGAACCTTAACCGACCGGCCCCTATGGGTTGAGGCCTAGTTACGGGTTGGGTCGGTAAAATCGGCCCTTGAAACATAACCGAACCGGCCCGTACCGAGCCCGGAACTGTGAAGCCCGGCCCATACCGGTCTTAAAAAAAAACAAAAGACCAAAGCACATACACAAGCATCGAACAGATCAACGTGGCTGTACAAACCAAGAGCAAAGAATGATAGGCTATTCTTTTTTTTTCTTTAATAATTTTTATGTAATTTGTATCATATCTAAAATATTATAAATATCTCACATACCCGCCAATCTAACTCACCTCAATCTTCTACCCTCCTCTCTCAATTCTATATTCTACTCTACTCTCTTAACCCAACGGGTATTTTTTAAATCAAAATGTCTATATCTTTTAATTTTATTTAAAAATCAATAATTCAAATTTATTTTAAAATGGTATAAATCAAACATACCATAATCAAATTAGTTACATAATATTGAATGCCAAAATATAAGTAAAATATGATTAGTTCAGTTGGTTAAGATTCTTGACTATCAAGTAGGAGACCTAGGTTCGAATTCTAATAATGAAATCTTCCATTTGTATTTTAAAATAATACATAAAATCCTAAATAATACCATAAATATTCAAAAAAAAGAAAAAGAAAAAGAAATTCAGCCGGTTCAAACCGAACCGGACCGTGAACGGCCCCGTCTATTTGGCGGTTTCGGGCCAGTTCATTTGAGCCTGAATAGTCGACTCGGACTGGACCGGGCCGTTTACATTTTGGTCCGGTTTAGACCCGGCCCAGCAGGTTCATGAACCGACTCGACCCGGACCGGCTAACAACACTACTTACCTCTGTTCAACCATGACGACTAGTGTTGTAGCCTGATAGTGGCGTTTTCATTAAATGGATGTGAGCAATGCCTTATGAAATGAATGTCGGAAAATGACAATTAAATTGTGAATGAAAAATTGTTTCTCAAGAAAAATAATTAAGGTGGCATAATGGCAAAGAAAGAAAATAAAAAATTATTTTTTACTTGCATTATTTATCATGTAATTATGGCCATCGAATTGATTTATTCTTATATTCGGACTACAATGAACATATCCGAGTAAATCTACATGAGACCTCCTCATGGCTTTCCTGCTCCTCCATGAAAACTTTTTCGTCTTTATCAAACTTAATATGGGCTTAAGCAGGTGCCAAGAGCTAGGCTTGCCATGTTTGACAATGCCTTCTCCAGTTTTGACTTCACTTATGCCTCGTGGTTCTACTTAAGTCTGACAATACGTACTGTGTAATGTTTAAGTGAGTCGTGTCTAAACGGATTCGTGTCAAAAGTACCTAAGTCCATATACGACCCGTTTAATTAACAAGTCAAAAATTCAAACACGAGTACAACCCATTTAAAACAGGGTTGGCACGATACGACACGACACGTTTAGCCTGTATAATTAAATGTGTGTGATGTAATTATAATTCTAACTTAATATTTTTAAATGGACACATAATAAAACGGGTTTAATAATATCATGTCGGGTTACGTGGGTTTAACCCATTTAGGTAAATAAGGAGAGTCTAAAATTAAAATACTAATTTTAAAATCGTGATGTACAAATCAAATGTATCTATAAAGTTGTGATGCTATCACTAGAAATTTCATATTTCTAAAGGTCATTCAAACAACTTTCAATTTGCTTTTAAGGAACCATTCTATAAATTCTAATTTTACTAAAAAAATTTATGAGTTAATGTAATTGTCGGTGTTTACTCTACTATATAGTGCATATAAATGAACTATTAGGGCACATAAGAAATTTCAATTGAGGTAACGAAGGAATACAATATACCATTGCATAAGGAACTATTCTATAAATTTCAATTTTACTAAAAATTTCGTATGAGCTAATGTAATTGTCGATGTTTCCTCTATCATAGTGTAAAAAAGAATTCTTAGGGAACATAAGAAATTTCACTTGAGGTAATGAAGGAATACAATGTACCACTGCATAAATTTATCGATTCCTTATCGTTTTAACTAAAAGTGAAAGTTCACGATATAATTAAAAAATCACTTAAAATTCATGTATTAAATAGTCATTTTGTTGTTCTTAGAGGGACGAATTTGTCAATTTGATGCTTCTGTTAATGTAGTAATAGAAAAAATGACGGTATAGTAGATGTAAAAAAAAATTAAAAGTTCATGACCATTCTAATTAAAAGTAAAAATTTGTTATTAAATTAAAAAAGGGGTTATTTGCCTAAAATTATGAACTATTTAATAATTTTCTAATCTACTGTGAATTATTTTTTCTAGAAAATCATGAATTATGTTATGTTTTTCCTAATCTATTATGCCGTTAGTTTTATCCATTAATTGCTGATGTATACCATTAATTTATTGATTGTGCAAACAAAATCCATCGTGACATCACATGTGACGTCTATCTGGTCATAAAAAATATGAACTATTGTCGAATTCTCTATTTTATCACGAGGATGGATGTGCAAACAGATGTTCTCTATCTTTATGACCATATGGACACCAAGTGTGATACCATGTCAGATTCTATTTGCACAATCAACAAAATTAGTAGTACACATTAGCAATTAACTGTCAAAATTAACGGAGTAGATTAGGAAAAACAATGCATAGTTTGTGATTTTCTAGTCAAAAAATAATTTGTGGTATATTAGAAAATTCTTTAATAATTTGTAATTTTTTAGACAAATAATAGCACTAAAAAAACATGTAAAATTTCTACGTTACACAGTGTTTACCTTTTTTAAAATTAGTACTATTTAGGGGGTGTTTGGTTCCACGTAATCTATTGATTTTATAAGGTAAATCAAACGATTACATTCCACGTTGCCATATTTGGCTGCAATCCTCTCCTCATTTTCAATTTACCGGGCCAAGAAAATTTTTTCGGCCCACGGTAAAAACCCGGTACAGCGATTACCCTTCAAAAAGGTGGGAAACCAACTTTTCCCGTGGGGTCCACACAAAACCCTTCCTTTGTCATGGTGGCCCATCTACTAATTCTCTGCTAGTTTTTACAAATTTATCCTCAATTATTTCCCTTTCATTTAACAAAGAAGGATAACATTATAAAAATATATTTATTTTTTATCATATTAAATATTATAATATTATATATTCAATCTAATGGAAAGAATCATGTATAGATAGGACAGTATTGAGACATTCTTTATGTACAGAGAATATGTTGTTACCATATATGTACATGTATACTTGAATATTAATAGACACACCGTGATCACATTGACACGGGGAAAATTCTACAACCTACTGTTCTTCATGGTATCAGAGCTTTAGAGAAAACCCTCGCTCAGATCCTGATCCATCTCTGTCTCAAGTTCTCGTCTCTGCCCTGTCCAAATCTTCTTCAGCTTCCTTTTCGACAGCTATGTCTTCTTTCACACCCATTCCTCAGTCTACCCTGCCCTAGTGGTGGCCACGGGCCGGTTTGGGCCCGGAACCGATTAAACCAGGAACCGCACCCAAACCGTCCATGAACCGTGAGGCACACAGTCGGTTCCACCGGCCTCAAGAACCGGGCCCCTCCACCCTAAGTCCCAAGAACCGCCCTCTCTCTCCCCTCTGCCCAAACCCCAATTGATTTGACATAATTCAACCAAAAAAAGGCTACCCCTCCCCCCTCATGATTTAGCCTAAAAAGGCTACCCTAACTCTCCTTCCTCCCCTAGTCCCCTCCTTCGTAGCTTCCCAATCCCAACCATTATTTTCTCTTTCTTTTTTTTTTTTTCAAATCATTCATATTTTAAATTAAAAAATATATAACTCTACAAATACATAATCAAATAAGAGAACTACCTAAATTTTGATTCTTCTAAATCTCAGGAGAATACGATTCTCCTAATTTTTAATTATACATTTTAAAATTGTGAATATTTAATTTGATTTTAATGAAAATCGAACCGAATAGTTCGAAATCGGACGGAACCGTGGTTAGAACCGGAACCGTCCAGTCCGAACCGGAACCGTCCAGTCCGAACGCCCCCCAAACAGTCTAGAGAAAGGTTCAGGACCTGTTCCATGGCCCTCTGTTCCTGAACCGCCGGTTCCGAACCCGAACCGGTCGGCTCGTGAACCGTGGCTAGGACTACCCTGCCCACCAATCTCCCAACTATACCAGTCAAACTCGATGGTACAAATTTTTGCTTGTGGAAGAGCATCATGGAATCGCTTCTGCAGTTGTACAACCTCCTTGAGTATGCAGAAGGGACGAAGTTGGCACCTCCCACAACCATAGCTGCAAAATGAGGCACCGAGACATTGGACGAACCAAACCCAGATTTTCAGCAGTGGAAACAAATTGATAAGTTCTGTATTACCTGTCTTTACATTGCAGTAACTCCCGATATCGGACTCCATCTCGTCGGCCTCAAGACTGCTGCTGAAGCTTGGTCAAAGCTGCAGAATCTCTATGACTCGCAGACTTACGCACAACGAGATTTTCTGGAGCAGCAATGGAGGGATGTCAACAAGGGAGATCGTCCAATGGCCGATTACCTGAAACAGGTTACTGATCTTGCCACACGCTTTGCTCAGGTCGAGCAATCGAAACAGCCATCCGAGATCAACGACCGTATCCTTGCTAGGTTAGGTGAAGACTGGGAGCCCTTGATCCTATCACTCGCTCCCACGATTGGCACCATGACAATAGACGATCTCTGCCCCCTCTTGTTGAATCAAGATGCCCATAGAGCCTACAGGAGCTCACGAACCGGACCACCCTTGTCCGGGCTTGGTGGTGTGGTGCCGACAGTCAATGCTGCCTACGGAGGAAGGCCTTTGTACCATCACAGTAGAGGCCGGGGTGCTGCTCAGAGAGGATGAGGGTGTCATTTCTCTTCGCCCAACAGTAACCCTAATTTTCTACAGGATTTCAGTGGAAGAAGGCAGAGATATGGGTCGGGTCACTCGATACTCTCCGGTTCGGGCTATCAAGGCCCCTACAGTTCTCGTCCTGCTGATGGGTCTTCTTACAAGCCCAACCCGACTCCAGGTATCCCTCAGCCCACACACCTTCCACTGCCCACGCCCACGCCCACAACTGCTTCTGGGCCGAGATCCACCAACTAGGCTTTTGGGCCGACTGCTTCTATTTCCTGCCAACTTTGAGCCCAAATGGGCCACGTGGCTGCATTCTGCCCATTTCTTCTGCAGAATTTCCAGATTCTGCAGGCCCACGTTCTTTATGATCGAGATCCCAATTCCCGAAACCTGGAGGAGTATGTTGATTCGGGAGCCACTAATCATGTCACTACTGATATGTCGAATCTCACTTGTCACGAGACTCAACTGCATCCGGATCAACTGATGATTGGTGACGGTTTAGGTTTACCCATTATTTCATCCGGCTCTTCTATTCTTCAAACTCCATCCTACAATTTTAAATTAAACAATATCCTTTGTGTTCCCAATATTTCTATGAACTTACTCTCTGTCCCTCAATTTACAAAGGATAATAATTGCTTCTTTGAATTCCATCCCTCTTTCTTTGTTGTGAAGGACCTGCAAACTCACACGAAGCTGACCCGAGGAATACTTAAAGATGGCCTCTACCGTTTGCGGTCAAATATCAGCTGCTCCTCCCCGTCCCGTGCTTTTCTCATTACAGCTGCCTCAACTACATTATGGCATCAGCGTCTTGGTCATCCTGCCTTCCTTACTGTTCGCAGAGTCGTGTCACTGTTGTCTAGTCCAATAAAGAATGATCATGTGTCACAAGTTTGTTCTTCTTGTCAACTTGGTAAAATTTCTCAATTCCCCTTTCCTTCTACCATGAATAAAAGTTCGTCTCCTTTAGAATTAATTCATACTGATATTTGGGGTCCCGCTCCTGTTCTCTCTTATACTGGCTATTCATATTATATTCACTTCCTTGATGATTTTAGTAAGTTCCCTTGGTACTTTGTCATGAAAAAAAGGGCCGATGCACTTAAGATATTTCATGCTTTTTGCTTGCAAGTTGAGAATCTTTTCAATAGAAAAATCAAGGCTCTTCAATTTGATGGTGCAAAGGAGTTTCTCTCCTATGATTTCCAGCATGAACTACAAAATCATGGCATTGTTCATCGTATCTCCTGTCCACATACGCCACAACAGAATGGCTCTGCTAAACGAAAACATCGACACATAGTCGACACAGGACTCACTCTTCTAGCCCATGCGCATCTTCCCCATAAATTCTGGGATTTTGCATTTGAAACTGCAGTTTATCTCATAAATTGTTTACCTACTCGTTCTCTAGATTTCCGGTCTCCGTATCAAGCCTTACATGGTTCTCCTCCTGACTATCACTTTCTTCGTGTGTTTGGTTGTCGTTATTTTCCGTATCTCCGTCCATATAACAGTCACAAACTTCAATTTCGTTCTCGTCCTTCTCTTTTCCTTGGTTATCCTCCTAACTTCCATGGCTATAGATGTCTTGACGTTACAACAGGATGCCTATTCATTGCTCGTACTGTAGTCTTTGATGAACAGCACTTTCCATATCAATCTGTGACAGCTGATTTGACTGCATCTAGCGGCCCTCTTGAAGCATCCTTGGCAGCTTCCCCGACAGGTTCCTCTCCAACTCCACCCTCCACTCTTCTTCCTTTGCCTTTACCTGTTTCCTCACCATCATCAGTTAGTCCTTCGTCTTCGACTAATACAGCAGTCAATGTGAGTACTCCGACTTCGCAAGATACATCAATCCATGCTGAACAAACTGTCGTCCCTCCACAGCGGACTCATCGGATGGTTACTAGGGCGTAGGATGTAGGCCTGGCAATTTTTGACATGACACGATAACCCGACACGACACGACACGGTCTTAGGTGGGTTCGGGTCACTTTTAAACGGGTTCCGGGTTTACACGGGTTGACCTGTGTAACCTGTTTATTTAAAAGGGTTGGGCCGGGTTGAACCCGCTTAACCCGACCCGACACGTTTAAACCCATTTAAATTATTGCCAAAATTACGATTATGCCATTAGGGTAAATAGTTACAGTTTGTGTTTACTTTTTTACACAGTCTCATATCTCACTTCTGTTCTCAGTCTCTTTGTCTCCGACGCTCCGTTCTCAGTTCTCCCCTCAGGGTCAACTTCAAGCGACTCAAGCCTTCTCAGGGGCCAGGCCTCAACAGCTCTCGGTGTAGAAAGAAAATTCCTCTATGAGTCTACGGCATCTACGCTACGACCGTCCGGTGAAGCTCTCCTCTTCGGACGACCGTCCTCCAGCTTCCGATCTTCATCCTCTTCGGTTTTTGCCTCGTCTGCAGCTCTCCTCTTCAGATGACCATCCTCGTCGTCTTCACCACGTCTGTGCTCCGGATCTGTGCTTGGACGACCATCGATCCTCGTCGTCTTCACCGCGTCTGTGCTCCGAATCTGTGCTTGGACGACCATCCTCAATCTCCTGTTCAAATCTGTGCTTCGGATCTGAGAATCCGGTAGATATTTGCTCGATTCTGTTAGATTTGCTTGATTCTGTAATGAGTTTGCTGCTTGGAGATTTTTCTTGATTTTCTGCTTTATGTAGTTTGTGTATGTCGCCTATTCAGCGTGATAGATCTAGGGTTCTGGAATTGTTTTTCTTCATTATACGAGATCAGGAAATGATGTCTTGTGGAATGAAATTAATACCTAGAGTAATCAAATTGGAATTTTGATTCAATTGAAGAGTAAGCGTTCTGGATATCTTAAAATTATACCATCTTTTCATAGAAAAATGATAAGACGAAAAGATGATAAGGCTGATTTACTTGTGAAACTCTATCTTTCTTTCTTTCTTCAGTCTTTGTCGAGCCGCCAAACGGCTGTCGAACAGAATTGTAGAGTCCATAGTCTCTCTTCCTGAGTCGGAAATCTAGTTCTTTTCTTCTGATTACAAGTGATTAAAGGTGAAGCCTATGGCTCCAAACTCGCAGAACTGCCTCTATCACCTATTATGTATTAACTCCTGAGAAATTAGAA
>JAOYND010056165.1:0-11465 GCA_025802135.1 Lagerstroemia fauriei | reverse complement strand
CTTGGATCACCAAACTAACACGTTAGTTCGACAAAAGCAAGATTTCACAAGAGCAAAAGAGAGATTTGCCTCACAAAAATGAACACACCTTTAATTCAAAATTCTATTCAAATCTAATCTGTCCATGCATGAGCAGTGAAGGCCATATATATAGCCAATTGGCAATATATTTCCTTCAAAATATATTGCTCGTAAGCAGCCAAAATAATATTCTTCCTATAACTAATATGGAAACTCAAAATCATAGAAAAATAATGTAATATGCCAATATATTCTTTCCTTTATTTTTGCCTGCCTCATTTTGGATGAATTCTTGGGCTGCATCGTGAGTTTACTCCTCCGATTGGGATTCACTTCGGGCTTCAACAATTAAGATTAAGGCCTCTTATCTCTTGTTAGCTTGAACTTTAATTTCTGCGGCTATCAACCCTTTAGTCAGAGCTCCGATAGCATCTTGCAATTTCTTCAGTCTCCCTCTTGTCATTGGGCCTCCTCCACCCAAGATCAAATCCTTCTTTATATGGGTAGAATTTTATGTCACAATCTTGTCCGCATCAGAGGGTGCACTCGCAATTCGCTTTCCGGACCAATTGGAGGTGATAATCGATGCTTGGCGATCACAATGGGACCATTTCTGGCAAAATTTATGACCGGATTATCCATGGCACGGGGGAGTGGCAAGTCTGTCATTTTGCCGCCAGCGGAGAGTGCACTCGCAATTCGCGTTCCGGACCAACTGGGAGTGATAATCGAAGCTTGGCGATCGCAATGGGACCATTTTCGGTAAAAGTTACGACCGGACCATCCGTGGATCGGGGGAGGGGCATATCCGTCATTTTGCCACCGGCAGAGGGTGCACTTGCAATTCGCGTTCCGGACCAATTGGGGGTGATAATCGAAGCTTGGCGATCGCAATGGGATCATTTCCGGCAAAAGCTAGGAAGGAACCGTCCGTTGCTCGGGGGAGGGGCAAATCCGTCATTTTACCGCCGGCCGAGGGTGCACTCGCAATTCGCATTTCAGACCAATTAGGGGTGATAATCGAAGCTTGGCTATTGCAATGGTACCATTTCCGGCAAAAGTTACGACCGAAAAGTCTGTGGCTCAGGGGAAGGGCAAATCCGTTAATATGCCGCCGGCGGAGGGTGCACTTGCAGTTCGCGTTCCAGACCAATTGGGGGTGATAATCGAAGCTTGGAGATTGCAATGGGACCTTTTCTGGCAAAAGTTACGACTAGACCGTCCGTGGCTCAGGGGAGGGGCAAATCCGTTAATGTGCCGTCGGCGAAGGGTGCACTCGGATTTCGCGTTTCGGACCAATTGGGGGTGATAATCGAATCTGGGCGATCGCAATCGGATCATTTCCGACAAGTTATGACCGGACCGTCTGTGGCTCGAGGGAAAGGCAAATCCGTTAATATGCTGCCGGCGGGGGGTGCACTCTCAATTCGCTTTCCGGACCAATTGGGGATGATAATCGACGCTTGGCGATCACAATGGGACCATTTCTGGCAAAAGTTATGACCGGATCGTTCGTGGCTCTGGTGAGGGGCAAATCCGTCATTTTGTCGTCGGCTGAGGGTGCACTCGCAATTCGTGTTTCGGACCAATTGGGGATGATTATCGAAGCTTGGTGATCGCAATGGTACCATTTTCGGCAAAAGTTACGATCGGACCGTCTGTGGCTCGGGGGAGGGACAAATTCGTTAATGTGCGGCCGGCGGAGGGTGCACTCGCAATTCACTTTCCGGACCAATTGGGTGTGATAATCGAAGTTTGGCGATCGCAATGGGACCATTTCCGGCAAAGGTTATGACCGGACTGTCCGTGGGTCGGGGGAGGGGCAAATCCGTTAATGTGTCACCGGCGGAGGGTGCACTCGCAATTCGCGTTCCGGACCAATTGGGGTGATAATCGAAGTTTGGCGATCGCAATGGGACCATTTCCTGCAAAAGTTACGACTGGACCGTCCGTGGCTCGAGGGATGGCCAAATCCATCATTTTGCCGCCGGCGGAGGGTGCACTCGCAATTCGCGTTCCGAACCAATTGGGGGTGATAATCGAAGCTTGGCAATAGCAATGGGACCATTTGCGGCAGAAGTTACGGCTGGACCGTCCGTGGCTCGCGGGAGGGGCCAATCCGTTAATGTGCCACTGGTGGAGGGTGCACATTCGCATGTCAGACCAATTGGTGGTGATAATCAAAGCTTGGCATTCGCAATGTGACCATTTCGGCAAAATTTACGAACGGACAGTCCATGGCTTGGGGGAGGGGCAAATTCGTCATTTGGCCGTCGGCGGAGGGTGCACTCGCAATTGCGTTCTGGACTAATTGGGGGTGATAATCGAAGCTTGGCGGTCATAATGGGGCCATTTCCAGCAAAAGTTACGACCGGACTGTCCCTGGCTCCGGGGAGGAGCAAATCGGTCATTTTGACACCGGCAGAGGATGCACTCGCAATTCGCGTTCCGAACCAATTGGGGGTGATAATCGAAGCTTGGCGGTCGCAATAGGACCATTTCCAGCAAAAGTTACGACCGGACCGTTCGTGGCTATGGGGAGGGGCAAACCCTTCATTTTGCCGCCGGCGGAGGGTGCACTTGCAATTCGCGTTTCGGACCAATTGGGGATAATCAAAGCTTGACGATCCCAATGGGACCATTTCTGGTAAAAGTTACGATCGAACCGTCCGTGGCTAGGGGGAGGGGCGAATACGTCATTTTACCGCCGGCGGAGGGTGCACTCGCATTTCGCATTCTGGACCAATTGGGGGTGATAATCAAAGCTTGGCGGTCGCAATGGGACCATTTCCTGCAAAGGTTACTGATGTGAACCTTACCAACACGTGGCAAAACCTGACAACAATATATGGAAAAAAAACCCCAAGATTTGCAAAGCGCAAGTTTCGAAGGCGAGCTTTGACCCGTTACCTAGCGAGATAAGAACCAAAGCTACCAATTGTAAAGGACGCCACACCCCGAGGATCGAAGTGATAAGTCCAGTTGTAGAACGCCACAAGAAACCTGGATAAGTTCTACGAATCTTCCAAGAACCAAGAAGAGCAAATTCCTCACTCAAAGGAATGAAAAATATGTATTGAATCAAAAGAAATCTGTTCTCTCATCTGTCCAGCCCCAACACATGCCTTTAAATAGGCTACGATTACAAGATATTCGAAAATTCTATTAGCAGATTGCCCCCTAGATAATAGGTAACAAATCTCTCTAAGAAATCTTGCAATATCTCACCATATCTGACCTCAATATCTAAAGATATGAAATTATAAAATATTATTTGTCTAAACAGAACCTTATAAAACGTGAATCAAGTTGACACACGTTGACGGCACATGTGGACTTGCTTCAACATGTATCATCGAGTTCTCTTGAGTGCATATTTCTTGAATCAGCACATTAAGATCTTCCTTGAACTACTTGGCTCGCACCCTCGTAATCGGACCTGCTGGAACTGCGAATCGTATCTACTGAAGCACCCTCTGGAATTGTATCAATATCCTTCAATCGCCTCACTCGAGCTCTTGTCACCTATTCAAGAGGAACATCAATTGCATTCTTCAAACTCGTATCTGGGATCACATCAGTTATGACCGGACCATACCTGGCTCGGGGGATGGGCAAATCTGTCATTTTGCCGCCGGCGGAGGGTGCACTCGCAATTCGCATTCCGGACCAATCCAATAAAAGTTTTCAAAAATTAATCTTCCAACTGCAGCACGATTCCCAAAGGTGGCTATGGCTCTGATGGAGCTGGGAGTAGTGACGGATATGGGATTGAGGTGTGGTTGAGACAATAGAGGAGGTTACTGGGTGAGGGTGGAGAGATCGGCGTCCGTGAAGTTTGAACAACTAAGCTGAAAATCTGACCCCTCCACTTGCTTAATTTATGTTCGCCTCACTGATTTTACTCCTCTCAAGATGCCCTATGCAGGTTTTTTATTTTGTATATCTCCCGAACCAGAGTGTATCTCCGTATATTTTCTACCAACTTCTTCAAAGACTAACACAGTAGTACTGTAAGCTTAAGTGCAAATAACCAATAAAAGTTTTGTCCAGCGGGAAAAAGAAATTAAGATACAATATAACCCTCCTATACTTTGTGTGCTAAATTCTTTTTTTTTCAATATTAGGATTTTTTTTTCGATATTAGGATTCTTACACTTGATTAACTGTCGATAGGGACCTTAATCCTTGGTACGATGTAGTAGAACATCAACGACATCTCTTGTCATGTGATTTGTGGGATCATCACCTGTATGATGCTGCGGGATCATCACCGACATCTCTGGTCATGTGGTTTTGTGGGATCATCACCAGTATGAAGTTGAGCACTTGACACCATGAGTCATCTCATAAAGAGCAGTGGTACAATGTTGATGTTGATTTCTGTAATTTTTACACAACAATATTTTTATTTTAAGTATATTCGACAATACACACTGTGCGTGACGCGAATTTTTTGCTAGTCTAACATAATCATACCTGATGAAGACCACGTGCCCTAACATGATGCTACCTGTCCTAAACTAAATGCACAAAAGTAAAGGGTTCTACTATGATCATGATTACACGAAATCATGATCTCTCTCACGATATCGCCCCATACATTTTGCACTCAAATACATTGGAATTTTCTCAATCCCCGCCTAAATCAGAAAAGATGTAATTAAAGAACACATCAATTGATCAAGCCAGTGCCAGACAACTTATCCACAAGCAAAACCAACAAGTGGAGGATTAGTGCGGAAAGCCACAAAATGAGGGACTGGGACGTGAATGCATAAGGTGAAGGACTGGCATGAAAGCACAACAAACGCAATAAAAATGGCAAGTAAACCAAGGCTCTAACTTCCCCAAAGATTGTATCGAAAATGGAGAAATCATTGAGTAAGGAGCTGTTGCAACCATGAACTCTAAACAACCCCATTTCCTATTAAAATCATCATTGAAATAAGGAAAAACAGAACAAGGAGCTACTGCAACGATAGGCAGATGGCTCTAGTCTCCTAGAATTATGGAATCGAAATCATGAGAAATCATCAAGCAATGACTAGTAGCCACTATAGACTCTAAATAGTCGAATTTTCATTTAAAAAAATACCACGAAGATCTAAGGAAAACAACCCCCAAAGAGTTGTTGCAAAGTCTAATAAACACGGGCAGGTTCTATTCTCATCTAAAACAACTTTGAAAATATGAGAAATCATCAAGCATGGAGCTACTGCAAGCATGGACACTAAGCAGCCCCATTTCTATTGAAAATGCCATGATAAATCTAGAGAAAACTACCAATAGATAGGCCCAGCCACGGTTCAGGAACCGACCGTTTTCGGCTTGGAACCGCCAGTTCCGGCTCCATGTGGCTGTGGAACCGACCCTGAACTGCCTTTAGGAGGGTTTAGGGGCGGTTCAAAATCAGCGGATTCCGGTTTGGGACCACAGTGCCAACGGTTCAGGACCACCAATTCAAAATTGATTGGTTAAAAAAATCTTAAATAGAGTGAGAAGCTTCAAGCACAATTACTTTTATTTCTATGCAAAGCCATCTAATTGAATGTGTAAAGGCATCCCTATTTTTTTTTTGGTGTACATAGGAGGCACAGAGGACTAGAAATGGTAGAAGGAATTGGGATAAAATTGGCACGGAAAGTCTCACGGGTGAGATCGAACCCAAGACCTCTAGGTCACTGGGCAAAAGCCGTACCAATTGTACTAAGCTCTCTTTCTCAAGGCATCCCTATTTTATAAGCTCCTAAGGGAGCCCTTTCTCCATTTCTCATTGATGTGGGACAAAGGGCTCCCCAAAGAGCTACTCTTCTCCTCTTCATTTATCCCACGTCGATAAGAAGAGGAGAAAGAGCTCCCCAAGAAGCTTATAAAATGGGAGCACTTTTTACGTTTATTTAATTATACAAAATTTAAACAAATTTATCTCATTCAAGTTTAAAAAACTTGTGAGATATTCTTATTACAATTTAAATTTTGATGATTTAAATTTTTATTATACAGTTTAGAACTTCTGATTCTAGGCCAGTTTCTGTTCTAACCGGTGGTTCAGGTTTCTTTTGAGCGTGCAACCGGCCCGGAACCGTTAGTCATGGCCACCCCTACCAATAGATAGCAGCTGCAATAACAAGCAAGTTAGGGCCCTAATCTCCTCAAGAAATGACATCAAAAATGGGAGAAGTTATCGAGTAAGGGCCAGTAGCAACTAATGGAGTTAAACATCCCCTTTTCCGATCATAAATGTCATTGAAATCCATGGAAAATACTGAGCAAGATTCCCATCGAAAATGCATCGAAAACGAGGGAAATTATCGAACAAAGAAGTGGCAACTACTATAGGAAGTAATCAACCCAATTCTACCATGAAAAAGTCATTGAAAAGGAAGGAAAAATAGAACAATGAGCTGTTGCAATGGCCAACAATAAACAGCTCTACTCCCTCTCAAAAATGTATCGGAAATAAGGGAAATCATCGAGTTAGGAACCCTCAACAATTATAGGGAACATTCAGCCAATTTCACACCAAAAGTGTTGTTTAAAAGGAAGAAAAACACAGAATAAGGAGGCGCTGTAATGGCCAACAATAAATGTCCCTATTCTCCTCGAAAATGCATGGGAAACAGAGGAAAAGATCAAGCAAAGAGCAGCTGCAACTATAGACACGTGAAAATGGCACCGAAAAGAAGGGAAAACATCAAGCAAAGAGCAGCCGTGAAATCAAATAAGTAAGGGCTCTATTCTTACCGAGAATGACATCAAAATTGTGAGGAATCATTGAGCAACAACCAGCTACAATACCAAAGATTAAATAAATGCACAATAAAGTTTGATCTCATGAAGACCATCCAGTCAATTAGCCTAAATTTCATTGACAAACTACTAGAAGTCTCAAAATTCTCATACTTTATTAAGTGGATTATGAGTTGCATTTGCAGTGTATATGGTTCTTAATCAATGTGAATTGATTCGTTGTTGGTTTCTTTAAAGGAAGGAGAGGCCTAAGACTGGGGGATCCCCTTTTCCCTTATCCTTTTATGTTTTCCATGGAGGTCTCTACACAACTGATAGATAAAGAAGCAAAGGAAAAAAACTTGGGTACCACAACCCCAAATGCAAAAGCCTCCAACTGACACATTTTGCATTTGCTGATGACCTCTTACTCTTCATAGATGATATCTTAAATACTATTAGAGCCCTCAATGATATACTTCAAGACTTCTACAGAATGTCAAGCCTACAGTTGAACTACAAGAAAATTGAGCTTTCTCCTCTAGCTTAACTGACCCCTTGCTTCACCAAGTGCTAGTTCTCTGAAACTGGATTCCAACAGGGGTCCATCTCGGTTAAATACCTACGACTACCTCTCATATCCAATAAATTGTCAGTAGCAGACTTCAATTATGCAATCCCATGCACAAGTTTAAAGAAAATAATTAATGATCTCCATGGTTCTATGGCAATAGCTCAAAAGAGACAAGAAGAGCAATAGATTGGAAGCTATATTTTTTAGTGAATTACGGGCCAAAACCCATTAAATTAAATACTTAAAGAGTACACAGATGAGGGGTTGTAACCTCATACATATTATCATAAATAAAAGGCCTCAATCCAGAGAGCATGGTTGATACAAATGAAATCCAAAATCTTCAAGGAGTACTTGGTTTGGCGTCCAATCCAGACAAGAGTTTCCTTCCCAATAGGTATGTTGGACAATAACCGACAACTCTCTGGCTTGGAAACTCTAAATCTCCACCATGATCAAAATCATCCAAGGAGCTACTTGAGCCAAATCTTCATGAGATAGTGCAACTACCACAAATTTTGAATCAACTTGTAATACAAGTTGTCATATGCCTTTTTCCCAGGCAAGTTTCAACCCAAAAGAGACCGCCCATAGCTCCGCCTCAACAGATGTACCAACTCCAATATTGTAAAGGAAACCCTCAATCCAATGACCGTTATCATCACAGAGCAGACCCCTTGTTGCAGCAAGGGCCTAGGTTACCTTTCAAGGTGCCATCAATATTGAGCTTAATCCAACCCTGGTCCGACTTATGCCATCCGATGTTCATCCACTGTCTAACTGAGATCATCCCAAGCTTCATTGTGAGATCATGACAAGTCATAACCTCTTGTGCATTGCAGCAAATAACATTGACCATATTTATTGGTTTTTGAAATCCCTCCTTGAAAAGCTGCTTATTCCTCCATTGCCAAAAGGTCCAGCATGATATGTCAAAGATAACACTCCGTTGAATGCCTCTAAAAGCTTACTTCTATGTGCCAATAGCATAAATTAGGAGACTAAATTTTTGTTATCTTTAGAAAATATTATAATTTCTTCGGAATATTCTTATGATATCTTTTGGATATATTTACCATATTTGTAGGACATTTAATGGGATATATTTATCACATTTATGTAATTATCACATATATGTATATATAACTTCCAATCTCATTGCTCTTCTTGCCTCTTTTGAGCTCTTGTCATCGAACCGTTGAGATCATTAATTATTTTCTTTAAACCCGTGCTTGGGATTGCATCATGCAAAGCCCTCATAATCGCATAATTGGTTGAATATCCTTGGATAACTCAATTTCTCTCCTATGTCAGAAGACTCCAACTAATAAATTCTGTTATACGCAGTATGATAGGTTACAGGTATTTGCATTTCATACTACCCAAAAAAGTAATTAAAATGGTAAAAACTCTGCATGTGCGAGCTTGTTATGAAAATGCTCCCCTCCTCAAAACGCCACATTGTTAAATGGGAAGATGATTGTTTTTCGAAAAATGATGGTGGCTTTGGAATGAAATACACTGAGGCTTGTGACAAAGCCTGTGTGTTAAAGCACCTTTGGAGAGCCTTAAGGAATGATGAATCTCTATGGCTGGACTAGATTAAGAAGTTCAAATTAAATCTCAAAGTTTTTGGGCTGCAAAACTGAAGCCAGGGCATTTGGGTTGCACTCTTCATTAGTCATTTAGTTATGTGTGATGAAGAATTGTTTCATTCGCAGCATAGCCGTTTAGCGCTTGGCAGCGAAGAGTCGTTTGACCATGAGTACACGTGCTTACAATTTGGTTTACTAACTTGCTATTGGCTATCTGCTCAGTTGTAGTCACCTCATTTTGGCCCGGAAAAGGTACCTGAATCTGGACCTCAAAAAAACATTGAGCGAACATGTCCTCATACCAGACCTAATATGATGTTTGAGATTAAAATCGAGAATTCAATTGGATTGATCATGGGACAAATTCAGAGTCATTGTGAAGAGTATCAAAATAGTTTTAATCTGACATATTTTGGACCCGAGACCCGAGCCAGAGAAAAGATGTGATTTTTAAGTGAAATTAGTCAAATTCATCAAGTCGTTTATCTCGGTCAATTTTATTTAAAAAACTATAACTAATTATCGGAAGATCTAAATTGGGCAAAACTAGTGCTATTCAATTCTCAACTCATCAAAGATTAAAGAGAAAAAATATAGTGTAGTGTCAAGAGGTTGGGAACAAGCCTATAAAAGAACGATTTTGGAGCCCGATGGAGTTGTTGGTATCGGTAGAAACTAGACATGTTTAAGGGTTTTCCTTCGAATAATTTTCTTAAGGAGAACCTTAATTAAGTAAATTTTGGTATGAAAAAATAAAAATAAAAAATAAAATAAAGTCAATTACAGATGATATAAATAAAAACTTAGGGTTTCATTAAAGGAGCCGCAATGTTTTTCTCCCTGAGCTTAAAGGGGGAGAGGGGGGTCAAAACCATCAGCAGAACGGAATCACCCTCAGCTCACACGAAGCAGCCCTGGAGAGCCGTCGTCCTCCATCCCCCTTCCCAGAACGGAGTACCGTTCCGTCGCCGATCACCGGAACCACCTCTGTTCACCTTAATCCCGACCCCACCACCGTCCTCATCTGTTCGAACCCTTGCTTCACCAAACCGTGCCTCTGTCCGAGCAGCCACCATCACCGGCGAGCTGTTACATGCAGACTTGTCTGGGACAAATGAAAGAGTCGTAGTATGGATCGAATTGTAATACGAAGTAGCTTTTGGGTTGTGTGTGTCGTTAGTTGGTAATAATGGTCGCAGTTGTAATTGACTGAAGGGTGGTCGTTGAGGTGGTTATGTGGTTAATTGGCGGTTGCAACTGCAACTACCTCCTCCTCTGTTTTTCCTTTGTATGAAAGCTGTAGAACAGAGGCTGTGTAAAAAGACAGTTGAGAAAGTGAATAAACTGATCCCTTCCCTTGACATCTCTGTCTCCCTTCTTCTCTTCTTCATTAGTTCTTAACACGAGCCATCTCGTGCCTCTCCCTCCCGATCGATTCTCCATCCGCCATTCTATCCCTCTCTTCAGTTCACCGAACTTGCTCGACCTTCAAAACCGACACCCTTGCACCACGCCCAAGCCATGCCAGCATCCAGGGACCATCCTTTGCTCGATCCGAGCCATCCGACCTCTGCACGTCTTCTGCCCTCGAGTCCCCCGAGCACTGTCTCCGAGTTCACTTCTCCATCTCACTTCTCCTCATCGAACTCAGTTCGAGCCAGACTCGCCATGGAGACTCCCGTTGTCGCGTCCCTCTGTCCTGATGAGCCTCACCGTCCTGAAATCAACAGCTTGAGTCACGCTTGTGAGGCACCACCAACAGACTGGTCGATTAATGAGTCATCCCCCTATGGTAAGTCAGGTGAAATGCCACTGAATTTGGGTCTGGTTTGCCCATCTTCTTGCTGTCCTATTGCTGTTTGCATTTCTTTAATGATGTAGTTTGCTGTATCGAATGGTTGGAGAGCAATATTCTGTGGTAGCGTACTGTAGCTTACTGTTTCATCTCTGTTTCTGCTGATTAGGGGCTGTTAGTTGCTGTTTGTCGTAGTTCAAGTGCAGTGGCTCACAGTTTACCGCTGTATTGCTGCAGTAATTTCCATTTTCTGCAGTATTTTGCTGTTTACTATTTTACTACAATAGCTGTTGTTACACACTGTTGCATTGTAGTTCAAGTGCAGTAGCTTACAGTTTTCGGCTGTATTGTTGCAGTAATTACTGTTTCTTGCAGTATTTTGCTGTTTTGCTACTGTTATTCATTGTTGTGGTAGCAGCTGGTATTTGCTAAATGTTTTCTCTTCACTTCGATGGTATTTTGATAGAAAATAGAGCTGCTACTTGTCTGTCATTGTAGCTGATCTTTGATTGGTGTCCTGTGTGATTTCGGTGACGTTTTAAGGGAGAATAGGGCTGTCTGAGGTCTGTAGTTGCAGCAGCTCTTTGTTGGGTGTTTTCCCTAGATTTTCAAGGCATTCTCGATAATAATAGGGCTACATAGTGATTATCATTGCAACAGCACTTTCCTCAATGGTATCTCCTATTTTTCAATGTCGTTTTGAGGAGATTAGTGTTGGAGGATATATATAAATGAGTCTCGGATCTCG
>JAOYND010056066.1:0-11465 GCA_025802135.1 Lagerstroemia fauriei | reverse complement strand
TTATGTTCAGACCATTCGTTTCATGTTCAAGTTCAATTTTGATGGTGATTTGAATCGTGTGTCATACATGTCTGAGGAAGTTCTTTTTTTTTTTTCTCTTCGAAACTTGGGGTTGATAAGTCGGGGAATGATCGGAGATCGGCCGTCAAGATCGCGATTATCCGTCGGGTCTCTAAATATTGATTTTTACAAACTCTCCATTGTGCTATAACCATTGCATGAGTTTTTACATCATGAAGTTTTCATGCCGAGCACTCAATTCGTGAGACTTTCAAATTAATTTGTTATGCTTGTGACGTTTGCCAATCAAATCGTTAATCCGTGAATTTTACAAACTAATACCTTATTTTGTGACTTGTGTGAATGATTCCTCCGGTCTTTGAAAATTGAAGGCGGGTTCCCACTCTTGGATCTTACGAATTAGTCCCAACTCGGAAATTTTCAAACCAACCTTGAAACATCTTTGAGTCTTTCAAAGTGGACCCAATATTTTCATGAATTTTTGAGTCCCTGAGCGATTGAACTCGATTTCCATGTCGTTCCTCAAGTTTTCAAAATTCTAGAATTAGCACTCACTTCCAAGGGTTTACAGATTTTCTCCAAGTTGAATGAATTGTCTTTGATTGAAGTTAATACTAATTGATGTTTGTCATGAGGCCGCGAGTTTGATTTTGTGTCAATCCATTGATCCATATTTTGAATAGGGAAAGAATTAGATTCAATAAAACGAAGCAAGTTTAGAAACACTAGGTTACTGATTTAGGGCGTGTCGATTGGCTTGCGAGCCTTTCGAACGTAATAGGACACCCAGATTCAAATTTGGTTCGAGACCGACTAATGAGACCCTAGGTGGTTAGTATCATGCTTCCTTAGGTGAATAATAGGTTTCTAATCGACCTTAGGACTAGTTCCTTAAATGATTAGTGACGACTCCTTTTTACATATTTTATTATTGACCATGATGTCACAAGACAGCCAGTAAAAACTCTCGATTTCGAGGTGCGACAATCATATTGAGAACTATTAGGATAATGAAAATCAATAACTATCATTACAAATTTTTCAAACTCCAATTTCCAATATAAGAATGAATTAAATAAAAAATAAGAAAAACAAATTGGTTATATTAAGACCTATAAAGTCAAATTTTTTGGGTCAAGTTGGAAGTTTTATTTAATTTCTTTTGGTTTTTCATTTACGCCCTATCATTCACAAGTCTTGAATATAAGAATATAATAAAAGGAGTAAGATATATTAAACGGCCACATTCACTCTATGTTATTTAATTTAAATATATTTATGTTGAATAAGATAATAAAAGTAGGGCTTTATTTCGACGGTAAGGCCTTCAACTTTCAATTAGCAGAGTGAAGTTCAATTTTCCATGAGCAAATAACTTGGGGCGACGGATTGGATTCTAAGTTGAGTTAGCTTAAACAGTCAAAAACCCAATAGTTACTTCTTTTAATAAAAAGTTTCATCGAATCTTGTTTCTATAATTTGTCAAAAACCCTGACAAACATGGTGGTCACAAGTTTGATAATAATTTCATCCACTGTTTGTCTTAAATTCATCGATAAATGTTTTCGATGAAGGTTTTTATGACAAAGCCATGTTTGTTGATAAGGAGTTTTGACAATATTTTTTTACAATTTCTACGATATACATTTTGGTACATAGAGAATTTCTTGTGGTGATAAATGTCTCCTTTTGTGGGCTTTCTTGGGACATGTGAAAAAGTTCGTAATAAAAATAGAAAATCGGTTAAAGTGTATGCTCAATTAGATATTTTTCCAATGATCAATTGAGAGCTAAGAATTAGCTCCAAAGAGATCTCCAAATTACTTATTGGACTAAACATATATTTTAACAGTATAAAAAGGCAATATATCATAATTGCCACCTTACAACACTTTTTTTGCTAGATAACAACATCACAAATTCAAATACTAAATAACATGATAATACATTTCCATTCAAAACATTTGACATCTACAGCATAATGATGAAAAATAATTCCAATATATGAATTGCTTGATTTGCTTTTTGAGAATGCTATACACTACAAGAGAATTGTGCTTTAGCGATGAAATGTTATAGAAGAACGACGACTCGGTAAATTATCGAGAGATTTGAAATCATTTTTCGATCGTAATTGTTTCGACCACCTTTAGACAACTAAAATAGACGGAAAAATTTTGACCGCTTTTCCTACAACCTACCACCTAAAATTTTGTCAATAGTTTATCTATAATATGGATAAAAACTTTCGTCGCTAATTTGTCAATAAAGTTACATATTTTAATATATTCTCTTTCAGACAAATTTTTGACCAAATGCAAAATCGTCAAAAATTCCTTCATACATAGTTGTCGGTAATGCATGGTTATTATATTTTCTCATGTTTAGACAAAAAAACTTGTCGGTAATTGGTCACTAAATGGTCAAAAATACTTCCCACGCTATATTTTAATATTTTTCATCATTAATTCTGATCGGTAATAATTTGCTAGTTTGTTAGAAATGATAACCCCAAATTTTTGATGAAATACCAACCATCATATTTTATCAATGACATACCTGTACTTGCCATCAATGTTCACATATTTGTTTAGATATGCACGCAAACATAAAGGTAGCCTATGCTTTATTAATTTCATTCGCGTGACTTGTTCTATTCATTTTATCAATATATATATATGCTTAGGAGTTCATATATTCACATACCCAATCCATCCCCTGTTATATTTACATATATTTGTCGATCTTCGTATAGAAGACTTGCAGAAGACGAGCATTGAAAGTTAAGAATCCAAGTATTGTGTGCACAGCTGGTTACAACAATTAGCTTGAAGGTATTTAATTATTTTTTAAATGTAATTATTTTTTTTGATAATGTTATAATTCAATTTAACACATTATTATTTATGTTACTTCCATATTTAGTTATTAATATTTTTATATTTTAAATTTTTCACATAGTGTTAATAGAAATTTCTTTCATAATAAAGTTGTTAATAGATGAAATATTTTACAGATGAATATTCCATCACATAGGATATGTATGTATAATAGAAATCATCCTGACAGTAAAGGAATAAGGCCTGAGTTCTTAAATGATGTTGAAACATTCATTAGCCATGGTATTGGTTTGGTAGAGTTTCTAACAGATGGAGAGATTAGATGTCTATGTGTGCAATGTTACAAAAAGGCATTTTATTATTACCTAATGATGTAAGGTAATTTCTCTACAAACGGGGATTTAGATATAACTATTGGTCTTGGACTCATAATAGAGAAGAATATCAATCTAATTATATTCTAACAATCTTTTAAATATGGTTCTTCTAGTCATCCACGTTTAGATCAGTTAATGATCCTCACCATAGATCTAGACATATGGTCAATGATGTTGTCGCAACGCAAGACTTCACAGAGGGATACGAAACCTTTGCTGAAGCAATATGTATTAATGATAATGATTTCAATGTACATGATCATTATGACGAGCAGAACACGTTTGAAGAACCAGAGATAGATGATGATACTGAAATTTTTTTTCAATTTGCTATAAAAATGCCAAATGCCATTGTGGACAGGATGCACGCAACATTCCCCTTTTCCGTTGCTGTTAGGATGCTGAGTATTAAGTAAGACTAGAATGTTCCTCAGGACACCATAGATCAAATGTTCCAGTTGATTGGTGAGTGTGGACCATCAGGTCCAAATGATCCAAAGAATTATTATAAGGCAAGAAAACTTTTAGTAAAACTTGATTTAATTAGCATTAGCTTTGATTGTTGTCCGAAAGGTTGCATCCTTTATTTTAAGGATAACAAATTCCTTCACAGTTCTGTAGTTCAGCTCGATATAGGTCGTGTCTTATACAAGAAAGGTGCAACAGTAAGGAAATTTCGTTGAACATAATGCGCTATCGACCCTTAATACCTAGGTTGAGGAGATTGTATGCGTCAATTAGTTTAGCACCACATATGACGTGGCACTATCTTAATCGGAGATTAGATGGTGTCATGTCTCATCATTCACACAGGGTAGCATGGAAGGAGTTTGATAAAAAAAAACCCTTATATTGCACTCGATCCACTTAATGTGGACTTGGATTATGTGTAGATGGATTTTATCCGTTTACAACTTCTGGTGTTCCTTAATTACCTATAATTTATTAAAAGAATCTCATAATATCCAAATTGGAATATTGTGATATATAGTTTTTATATCAATTACTCAATAATAAATAAAATATATTTGACAAATAAGATCGTAAAAAGTCTTATTATTCTGCATAGGAATAGTTACGTTGCATACTCTACAAGGTAAATATCTATGTCAATTGCATTGCAGTTTATTGCATTACGTACTATACAAGTTAAATATTATGTCAACGTACTATATATGTTAAATATTATATCAATCAAACCATAGTAACAGTTTTTCTAGCAGCATGAATCCTATCTTATTCACCAACTATAGAGAAATGTTTTGTTGTAGGAATTTTTTTATACTTTGTTAACAACCGACCAACTATCGATCAAATCGTTGGTCAAAATACTATACTGACCAACTAGCAACCAGATCGTTGGTCAAAACACTAATATCATAGATTCCAATATATGTAAATCTCAACTTCACCTTAAATCTCAACTTCCAATAATAATATTCGCAAAAAGATATAACTGAATCCCACTATTCCCTCAATCTCCATGATATATAAGCTGTTCATTTTTTAATAACACCTTCACAATCATCCAGTTATCTTCCTACTCTCCCTCGAGGACAACTATCTCTCTGCCTTCTTATCAAGTTTTCTTCGGTGAACTTCGTTATTCTCCGAAGATATCACAACCCACAAGGCGACCCACCAATAACAGTAACGAAAATAAGATGATCAGAAGTCGTGAATCGACAACATCAATACTAGTAGAGGCATCGAATGTGGAACTTCCTCAATCTCAAAATATTGAGCGTGGATTAAGGTTTTTGGCATTCCAAGCTCCATATCGGCTAACGACACCTATGACTGCCCCAAATCCAATATTCACGACACCAATTATTGGTTGCAAATTGACTTTTGCTTCAAAACCATTTACGATGCCAGGTAGCTCTCTTTTCCAGTTACTACAATGTAATTAATTTTTGCACCGATGGGGATTAGGAACATGAATACACCAAGTCAAAGGCACGTTTTATATAGTTGTAACGGATTCAGAGTTGTAACGGGTGTATCGTGCGCCGGTCGATTCTCAAGGTCCATACATGTACGGTTTGAGAGAGAATGTTTACATTCCGGAACGCCCCACCCGTGATTTGAGCTAAGAAAATGATGTACCCCCATGCAATGTCCTATTTTGCACGAATGAACAGATGTTTGGATCCGATGACAATGTACCTATCCGTACTTCACCTTTTGCATGGCCAGCTGACATGGACGACCAAGGAGACGAAGGTGAACTTGATAATTCCCCTACCAGTCTTCTCATTCAGTCTCTATATCATTAGGCCGACTTTTTCTAATGCGAGAGGGTACAAATGGGTAAGTGTTGAAGTTAATATTATTATACAAAAATATATCTCAATATGAATATTTTATAATGTACTTGTCAATATCTTATAGTATAGATATAAACTATTCAAGAGAGAAACTGAAGCAATTTTAATGGTTATTCGTAATCATGTCAATATTTTTAAGCGCTGTGTCAATATTCCAGAAGAATATAGACGTGCTTTATTTTCTAAGTGGAAGTTGATATGCACATCAATAACTGTTTTATTAATTATATGAATAATATTTTGTTTAATTTTCTATCACTATTTGGTGAACATTGCATAATAATACGTATATTGGCATCCCAGCAACCAACATCATATGTGAAAAGCATTTAATAAAAAGGCTAGGAAAAGATTGTGTGATATGTACCGAGCTTCAAGATTAAAACATCGTTTAAATTGGATTGGAGACTAGATGTGGGAAGCCTTGCAAAATCACTAGCAATCAGAAGAGTTCAAGAAACGTTTTGAAATAAATAAAAATAACCGTAAATCTAAGAAGGGTGAATTTGGATATTGTGGCGGTTGCATTTCGACGAGGCCTATGCTTTAAATATGGTAAGTAACTGTTGAGCTACTATATTATTTATACCTATCGATTAATTAAGTCTTATTTGCATTTTATTATCTATATGACTAAAATAAATTCTCAATAACTATAGGAGAAGAAATTGCAGAGAAAACCAACATATAGAGTGATATTTAAGAGACTGCATTTGAAAAAGGCTCACTGCCACAATATTAAGAATCACACTTCTCAGATTTACGGTTATTTTATTTATTTCAAAATGTTTCTTGAACTCTTCTGATTGCCAGTGATTTTGCAAGACTTTTCACATTTGGTCTCCAATCAAATTTGGACAATGTTTTAATCTTGAAGCTCGGTACATTTCACAATCTTTTCCCAGCCTTTTTACTAAATGCTTTCCATGTATGATGTTTGTCGCTGAGATGTCAATAAACGTATTGCTGATGCAATATTTACCAAATAGTGATAGAAAATTAAATAAAATATTATTCATATAATTAATAAAATAGTTATTGATGCATATTACTTTCCACTCAGAAAATAAAGCATGTCTAAATTCTTCTGGAATATTGACTCAGCTCTTAAAAAATGATTTGACATGATTACGAATAATCATTGAAATTGCTTAAGTTCCCCTCTTGGATGGTTTATATCTGTATTATCAGATATTGACAAGTACATTATAGAATATTCATATTAAGATGTTGTATAATAATATTAACTTTAACAGTTACCTATTTGTACCATCTCGTATTAGAAAGTGTCGGCCTGGCAATTAAGAGACTGAATTAGAAGGCTGGGAGGGGGAATTATCAGGTTCACCTTCATCTCCTTCATCGTCCATGTCAGTTGACTGTGAGAAACGTGAAGTACTGGCAAGTACATTGTCATCGGATCCGAACATCTCTTCATTCATGTGAAATGGGACATTGGATGGGCGTACATCATTTTCTTTGCTCAAATCATGGACGGGGGGCTCCGAAATGTAAACATTCTCTCTCGGACCGTACATGTATTGATCTTGGGAATTGATCGGTGCACGATACAATCGCTGCAACTCTGAATATGTTATAGGTGTATATAAATTTTCTTCGACTTGGTGTGTACGTGTTCCTGACCTCCATTGACGCGATAATTGATTGCATTATTGTGACTGAAAAAGAGAACTATCGAGTACTGTAGATGGTCTCGAAGCAAAGGCAAATCCGCAGCCAACAATTGGTTTCATGAATGCTGGATTCGGAGCAGTGATAGGTGTCGTTAACTGATATGAAGTTTGGAATGCCGGAAGCCTTAATCCACACTTAGTATTTTGAGATTGAGGAAGTTTCGCATTCGATGTCTCTGCTGGTAATGATGTTGTTGATTCATGCATTTTGATCATCTTATTTTTGTTACCGTTATTGGTGGGTTGCCTTGTAGTTTGTGACATTTTTGGAGAAGAACGAAGGTCATCGAAGAAAACTTGATAAGGAGGCAGAGAGATAGTTGTGCTGGAGGGAGAGTAGAAAGCGAAATGGATGAATGTGAAGGTATTATTAAAAAATGAACAGCTTATATATCATGGAGATTGAGGGAATAGTGAGATTCAGTCATATCTTTTTATAGATATTATTATTGGAAGTTGATATTTAAGGTAAAGTTGAGATTTACATATATATTAAAATCTATTATATTAGTATTTTGACCAACGATCAAGTTGCTAGTTGGTCGATAGTATTTTGATCAACGATTTGGTTGATAGCTAGTCGGTAGTTAACAAATTATAAGAAAAGATTTCGACAACAAAATATTTCTCTGTAGTTGGTCGATAAGATAGGATTCATGCTACTAGGAAAGTTGTTTCTATGGTATGATTGACATGATGTTTAACTTGTATAGTACATAATGCAATAAACTGCGATGCGATTAACATAGATATTTACCTTGTAGAGTAATTAATGTAACTATTGCTATGTAGAATAATAAAACTTTTCATGATCTTATTTGTCAAATATATTTTAATTATTATTGAGTAATCGATATAAAAAAATTATGTATCATAATATTCTAATTTGAAGATTATGAGATTCTTTTAATATATTATAGGTAGTTAAGGGACATCAGAAATTGTAAACGGACAAAATCCATCTTCACATAATCCAAGTATCACATTACATGGATCGACTGTAAAAATGAGGGTATTTTTTTTATATCAATCTCCCATGCTACCCCGTGTGAAGAATGAGATATGATACCATTTGATCTCCGGTTAGGACAGTCCAGTCATATGTGGTGCTGAACTCATTGACGCATACAATCTCCTGAACCTAGGGATTATGGGTAGATAGTGCATTCTGTTTAACAGAATTTTCTTACTGTTGCACCCTCCTTGTGTAAGGCATGACATATATTGAGCTGAATCACAGAACTTACAATTGCGAAGGAATTTGTTATCCTTAAAGTAATGCATGTAACCTTTCGAGCAACAATCAAAGTTAATGTTAGTTAAACCAAGTTTTGCTAAAAAATTTCTTGTCTCATAATAATTCTTCTGAACATTATGGCCTTATGGTCCACACTCACGAATCAACTGAAACATTCCAATCTGACTTGATACTCATCATCCTAACAGCAAAAGAAAGTGGGGAATGTTCCGTGCATTCCGGCCACAAGGGCCTTTGGCATTCTTCTAGCAAATTGAAAATGGATAATTACACTAACGGTACATACATAACATTTTCGAAATATTTCATGTTAGTAAAAAATCTTTTTTTCGTTGCATTTTGATACAAAACCTTTCAAAAGTGTGTCACTTTAGTACATTCCGTCAACTTTGGCGGACTTAGCAATTTGACATGGACGTCACCCAAGCATACATACTGACATGACATGCTGATATAATTTTTTAAATGAATAAACATACTGATATCGTTAGTAAAAAGTTGACGAAACGTACCAAAGTGGCACACTTTGAAAGGTTTTGTACCGAAATACAACAAAAAAAATGTTTTGAACTAACATGAAACATTTCCAAAAGGTTTTGCACTACTGGTGTAATTATCCCAATTAAAAAACTTTCGGTACATTCCTTTGTCTCAGGTTCTTCAAACGTGTCTTGCTCGTCATAATGGTCATGTATATTGTAATCATTATCATTAATACTCATTGTTTCTGCAGAGGTTTCGTAGCCCTCCGCGAAGTCATGCATTGTGACAACATCATTGACCATATGTCTAGATCTGTGGCGATGATCATTGTACTGATCTAAAGGTGGATGACTTGAAGAGCTATATTCAAAAGATTGTTTGAATATATCAGATTGATATTCTTCTCCATGATCAGTCCAACACCAATAGTTGGGTCTAAATCCCCATTTGTAGATATGTTCCCTTACATCAAGTGGTGGCCATGGGATGGTTTGGGCCCGAACCGCGAGGCCCAAGGTTCAAGATCGGTTCCACAGGTTTTGAACTTGATCCGATGGGAAACTAAGAAAAAAAAATTCAAATTCTAGCCCTTCAACTACTCCCTCCCTTGCCCCATGCCTTTTCCCGGACACCCCTAGCCCTTCAGCTATTCCCCCCAGCCGACACCCCACCCTAGCCCTTCAGCTATTCCCCCACCCCATGCCTGCCCCACGTCCCTTTGTTTTTTTTTTTTTATGTTTTTTCTTTCACTTCTTTTGACACTCTCTACCATTGGGTGTTTTGAGCTGTCGGATTTCCAAGGTATGGAACCGGGACGGTTCTATGGAGGCCTCCCAAAACTCCATAATGTCTTTCAACTAGCCGATTTGATCGATTTTGACCGATATATATTTTTTTAAATAATAAATAAATTATATTTTTTATTCTATAAATACATATCATTCTCACAATATTTTTAAATACATCTACCTTCAGACTTAAGCCGAACCGGTCAGTTTCGAACCGAAACATATCAGGTTTGAACCAGCGGTTCGGAACCGGATGGAATTGTGGTTCCGAACTGCCCCCGAACTGTCCAAAGGAAGGTTCAGGCAAGTTCCATGGCCCCTTGGAACCGAAACAGGCCGATTCTGGAACCGTGGCCAGCTTACTTACATCCTCATGCAATAATAAAATGCCATTTTTGTAACTTCACACATAGACATATAATCTTTCCTTCTGTTAGAAACTCTATCAAACCAGTAGCATGACTAATAAATGTTTCAACACCATTTAAGAATTTCGGCCATATTCCTCTACGGCCAGGATGATTTCTATTATACATCCAAATCCTATGTGATTGAATATTCATCTGTAAAATATTTCATCTATTAACAAATTTATTGTGAAAGAAATTTCTATCAACAATATGTGAAAAATTTAGAATATATAAATATTGATAACTAAACATGGAAGTAAGATAAATAATCATGTGACAAATTAAATTATTACATTATCAAAAAATAGTTAAATACTTCAAACTAATTGTGGTAACAAGCTATGCACACAATACTTGGATTCTTTATTACTTTCAATGCTCGTCTTCTGCAAGTCTTCTATACGAAAATCTATAAAAATATGTAAATATAATAGGGGATGGATTGAGTATGTGAATATATGAACTCCTCAGCATATATATATTGATAAAATGAAGAGAACAAGTCACGAGAATGGAATTTATAAAGCCTGTGCTACTTTTATGTTTGCGTGCATATCTAAACAAATCTGTGAACATTGATGGCAAGTGCAGGTAAATCATTGATGTATGTTGGTTGGTATTTCATCAAAAATTTGGGGTTAGTATTTCTAACAAACTAGCAAGTGATTTAGTGACCATTTAGTAAACAAGTGTTTTTGTCTAAATACGAGAAAATATAGTAGCGAAGCATTACCGACAACTATGTACGACAGAATTTTTGACGATTTTGTATTTGATCGAAAATTTGTCTGAAGAAAGGGAAAATATATTAAAATATGTAACTTATCGACAAATTAGCGACAAAAATTTTCATCCATATTATAGACAAACTATTGACAAAATTTTAGTCATTATGCTGAGGAAAAAGCGGTCAAAATTTTTCCGTCTATTTTGGTTGACTAAAAGTGGTCGAAACAATTATATTGGTCAAAAAACGATCTCAAATTTCTCTATAATTTTACTGACTCGTCGTTATTTGATAACATTTCGTCGCTAAAATACAATTCTCTTGTAGTGGTAGAGAAGACCTATGGAATGGTTGGCAGTCGAGTTGTCTTGAACCAATTAGGAGCTGAGCCACTTGAAACTAGGAAAGGAAGCCGATTAGGTGTTACAGTCCAATTCGACTCTTCAACACTCAAGTTAGCTGATGTTTGAAGAGAAAGAAAGTAGTAAATGTAAAGTAAGAATTTTAAGATGTAATGATTACTTCAATGATGACTTA
>JAOYND010055957.1:0-11465 GCA_025802135.1 Lagerstroemia fauriei | reverse complement strand
CAATTCAATTAGAATAAATATTAGGAATTTAATTAAGGAAATAAGACAAAAAAGAATCTTATCCTTTTGATAATAGTGCTGCTGCCTCCATTTGCAATCTTCGCTATCAGAAATTGACTTTTCCAAGCTGACCAAAGAGAACAACTCACGTGCCATCTAGTGTTGCCCAGCCATGAGAATTAAATTGTTGCTCCTGCCATTTCTAGTACCTAAATCCTTCACACATATCTCAATTTGAGAAAATTGTAATAAAAATGGTGAATATAATCGGATTGAATTTACCTTTTAAATACAAAAACTTTTACTTGAATTTCATAAGAAAATAATTCTCTATACATCTCAAACACTACTTACACAAGAAAAAATTTATCCTCAAATTGTTGTATGAGATTCTTCAAGATGCAAAGCAAATACCTAAAAAAATAAAAATGAGATCAGTAAAATTATAAATAGAAAATTACAGAGTATAAACATAAAACCATTCCTTCATATTCACTGTTTGAAAAAACTTCAAAATGGGAAATGTGTGGGCAAGACGTTTCTAGGAAACTTTCTAAGATGAATATTTCCCCGCAATGTTGCAGTGCGGCTTCAACAGAAATATCTAACCCCGAGATACAATGCCCACGGTGAGAAATAGTGACTGCAAACACGATACTCCCTCACTAGAACTCAACCCGAAAGCATATAAATTAAATCAATACAATACATACATATATATATATGTATTTATGTAATAGTATAGTAAAAGAGTGTTTCAAACTTCTCAGCACTTCTATTGTTGAGATTCTTGTATATCTCAACTTTCCAATATGCTCATCCATATATATACACACATATATTTATATATACAACAGTCAAATTATTTATTTTCCTTTATTAAATTACTTGACTGTTACTCATTTATTGTCAGTTTTAATATGTTGTAACGGTCACTTAACTGTTGCCTTAATTAATTTATATATTATTATTAGTAAATATTATTTATTATACATCAATCTTTGCTACTACTTCCCATAGTGCTGCCTCCCGTCATCAATTTTTTATTACCTTGCTCGAGGCATGGCCATTTTTCTGCATTATTCCCTTGAAATTTATGTAAACACATGTTACATCTTCTATCGAGAATGTGATCACATTATGATTTGAAGCTATGGTTTATGATGATAGTAGTAACTCCACACGTCAGTGCTATATGTTACTAATGCATTACGAGTTGTCACAGTTGTCTTCAAAAAAGGCAACTGGCAAAAGGTCCGCATTCAATTTCAATGTGGATGGGGCAAAAGTGTATGTATGTCTACTATCCAGCATGTAGTAGTCCACATGCTTCAGCCTACTTTAGCCCTGACTGATCCGAACCGAAAGTGCTCGGTCCGAGTCAACTCGGCCTCAGTTTTTTCAGGCCTTCCTGTAGCCCCACTTCTCAGTGTTTCAGATCTGTCAAAAACCAAATTTTCGAGCTCATCGACAATAGAAAAGTGGTTACCGGATCAAGCCATGGTGGATTTATAGTAATACCAATCCCAAAATTGCAAAATTTTAGGAACTGAATAATCAACCAATTCTCTTAAGGCATGATCTTAGCACTCTAGTTGACCATCTCAGTTACATTACCAATTCCATACCATTGTAATCTCAGTACTGTTGGATTTTTCAATGTGACTAATATGGTCCAACAATATATCATTGATCGAGTATCATGCTATCCTAATAGTTGGCCCGATTAAATGATCTAATTAAGTTTAATAATGGCCCCTTGATGACATCTCATAATGTGTGCAGACTAATGTGCAGATACTAGAAAGTAATTTCTGATTTTAAGATGGGCATAATTCGAAATTAATAAAACCTCAGGCACTAATATGCAATAAAGAGGGTTATGTTTCCTAAGTCACACTATATAAGTCAGTCTATGATATTCCATTAGTTAGTCGAGTCAAAGAGAATTCCACAATCTCTCATGAGGCTGGTGTAGACCTAGAAAACCAAACCCAGATCTCATTCACACGATAGTCGCTATAGATTTAGGTACGCTTCCTTATTGTATTTATGCGTAATCTCTCAACGATTTCGGTATTTATGATCTTGGTATTCGGTTTCTAAATACTTCAATTTGCATCAGAGACATGCATGTTGAATCGTTAAGAATTCAAGAATTAGGATTTGATTTAAATGAATCAATTGCATCAATATGCCGAGCGTGAAACTGAGAAATTTTGAATGATTTGCCTTCGTCTTTGTTATTGGATTCAGATTCGGGCAGAGGCCTTAGATCTTCTAAAGTTTCTGCGATTGCCAATAAATTGGCATTCGACAAATCCTAAAACTTCTCGCACGGAACTCCCGATTGCCAATCTGTAACATGATTGGAACCCTAGGGCCATTCTTCTCCCACTAAGTTATGTTACTCGTTTCATTAAATTAAAAAAATGGGGTTAAGATCGAGGAGATCGGTTCCATCTTTTGGATCTAGGGTCTCTAATGGATGTCTTTTCGTTAATCCCAAACAGTCTTCACTGTGCCTCCAGTCAATTACAATCGAGCGGGCGAGATCTTCGAGATCTCTTCAAGTCGTGGCCGTTAATGGGCTTGAGATAAGGCGGTTGGTTAGGATTTAGGTCTCTCAGCTTCTGAAATTTCTGAAATTTGCGGATTGACTAAAGATGATGAATTGTAAAGGAGAGGACAGATTATTCCCCGGTATTCAAGGTATTAACATATACACAAATATATAAGTAAAGGAGGGGGGCCGTCCGTTTGCTTGTGTTGGACAGGCATTTTTTTCAATCAACACATACATATATATATAAAAATATATATAATTATTGCAATTATCGAAAATCAACTGGTTCGGGGCTAATTTTCACTGACTTTAATGATTTAAAAATAGTTTGACTGGTTTAGGATGAATTTGGAATAATCTGATAAATTTATTTATGGTTATGAGGTTTTGTCCAAAATTCAAGTTGGCCCAAAGCAAACTTTGACTGGTTAATGTGGTTTGGATTGAAAATTGACCGGTTTAAGTGTAGTTTCATCGAGTTCAAATGGTTTTAATCTAATTCAATGGGTTTAGGCCTATTTGAGTCCATTTGAAGTTTAATTTTGTTCAATTCAGTTTGGTTTATGCCTAATTTTAACCCGGTTTGAATTTAATTTCAACTCTAGAATAAATTAATGGTATTTTGTATGTCTAATATTCTGAGATGAGTTGATCGAAGCAACATCTCACCAAAGTGAGCTCTCTTGTGTAGATTGATCTAATTTTGGGAGATATATAAGATGTTAGCGTGTGTGGAATTTCATACAAGCAGTGATCGGCCCAAAAGAAGGTCACAGTTTGGCAAAATTTCATACACGCCATGGTAATAAATGCGTGAAAATCATTAGGTTTTCATGCGAATGCGAGTCGGCCCAAAGGAAGGCTCACTGTTTGGCCGGATTGATTGTCAGTATTTGATTACTGCACCAAGAGTATCACTTACAAGTTGACCTTTTTGTTTTTAGATGAAACGTCAATGTTGTGCTAGGTATCTCATAACTAAGGCAAACAAATTAAGTTTCAGTTATTGTGCCACATAATATTCAGCGTAAGAAATGCAGAAGATTTCTACACATTTATTGTTGGGAGTCTGACGTATGTTTAGATTTGTAAGTATTCGGGTGTTGTCTATACATTCCCGGGATAATTAGGCACACTTTTGAGCAATCCTAACATGGATCGATAAAGGCAGCCAAACAAGTTGTGTGGCAACTATAGAGAAAAATATTTTTATGCTCACATACAGCAAATTAGATAAATTGGAGGTCATTTGGTATTCTGATATTCGACATTCAATTTTAATTTTATTGAATGCCAAGAGAGTCACGGATTTACATGCGGCTGTGTTTATCTGTTGGCTGTGAGACTTGTCTCCTGAATGAGTGCTAAGTAGACACTCATTGCCACTTTAGAATTTTGTTTGTAGGTTGCTACGAGGCATCCGATCATGGAATATGACTGCAAAACTCTTGTCACTAGGCTACAAATTTCAAATAAGATTGAAAGACCAGTAGAGTTATTTTGTAACAAAAAGTTAGCAGTTATTCTGATAGCAACAATACCTTGTCTAGGTACATGATATTAAGTTCTTGGTTGTTAAAGGTATATTTCAGAGTAATCAGTTGTTATAGGCATATTAGACTATTTCCATTATTGTGGATCTACTTACTGAAAGCGTACCACCCATGGTCTTTCCTAAGCACATTGCTCATATGGGTGTTATATCATGAGATGATTTTGCGGTTTAATAGGAATTTGTACATTAATGTCATTTGGTTACAATAATATTATGATAATTATTTTATTCAGAAATAAGATTTTCGGTATACTTGCACTCTGAATTTTCAATATAATGTTTAAATTTTCGATCTCCATAAGGTTTAAAGATGACCAGTTGAAAATAGGCATGTTCAGATAAAATAATATGTAATTTCCATGCTGCACACCTCCACTTGATCTATGTCGTTGAGTGTATCAATTTACGTGATCATTAATGGCCCTAGTTGGATATATGCGACACAAAACACTTTGGCCCTATTGCTGATCCATTAGATGGATGAGATTAATGAGATTGTTGATGGGATAGTATTTTTGAGCTCAAAAGGTAATTTAGAGATACATAGTGATCCGGGATACAATTGTTGGCTCAAGTGGGAGATTGTTAGATTTTTCAATCGATTAATATGATCCAATAATATATCATTAACTGAATATCATACTATCCTAATAGTTGGCCCAATTAAGTGATCTAATAAGTTTAATAATGGACCTTGATGACATCTCGTAAAGTGTGGGACTAATGTACAGATACTAGAAAGTAATTTCTGATTCTATGATGAACATAATTAGAAATTAATAAACCTCGGGCACTAATGTGCAATAGAGGGGATTATGATCACTAGGTCACACTATATTAATATGGCCCTTTGATATCGCATCAGTTAGTTGAGTCAGAGAGAATCCCACAATCTCTCAGGAGGCTGGTGCAGACCTAAAAGACCAAACTCGGATCTCAATCACACGACAGACACTATGAAATCAAGTACCCTTCCGCTTTATAATTATGCATAATCTTCTAACGATTTCGGCATGTATGATCTTGGGATTTAATTTGGCTTATACATCCTACATGCACAAGATGGACTCGGGGTAGTGTAAAGGAATCGTCAATAGTGGCCAGCTTTCTATGCCTCGCTCCACCTCGCAGTAGCCATACCTATCCGAGATCCCGTCCTTCACTCTTGATCGCCTCCACAAGGTGGGAGTCCATGCACACAATCCACGGCCATGCAATTGAGTATATTCTTATGAACGAAAGATCGATTCCCGTCAACTCGGTCTCAGTTTTTCAAGCCTTTTGGCAACAACGCTTTTCTGCATTTCAGATCTATCAGAAACCAAACCTCTGAGCTCATCAAGAATGGAAAAGTGATTACTGGATTAAGTCAATTACTTCGATGGCGAAATTATAGCAATATCAATTCTAGAATTAAAAAGTTTTAGGAACTGAATAACCAACCAATTCTCTTTAAGAGCTGACCTCAGCACCTTAGTTGGCCCTCTCAGTTACATTACCGATTTTATTCCATCGTGATCTCTGCACAAGATGGACTCAGGGTAGTGTAGATGTGTCGCTGACGGTGGCCAACTTTCTCATCCTCGGCTACACCTCGCAGCAGTTGTACTTGTCCAAGATCCTATCCTTCACTCTTGATGGCCTCCACAAGGTGGGAATATGTGCAATTGCATGGTCATGGATGGGTTTTGAACTGAGTGATTTCGACATAGCTCCACGACCTGCAGCTATTACATGCGTGTGGATATGAGAGAAAAGAGAGATAAAGGCAGGAGGTGACGGTGGGGAATTATAAAGCCTTTGTTGTCACTTCTTGATGTCTCACTCACCATCCGAGAAGAACAAGTTTCCTCCATCGGTAAGCATCTATGGAGTCTCTCTCTTGTGAGTTTTGGTATGATTCGGCTGTCCTTTGTAGGTAAGTCAAGGTAATATCCTAGGCTCTCTTATTCCGTCCTAAACTTTGTCATTACTCTTTATGCACTATTCATTGCCCTTTCCGTATTGCCTTTTTATGCTCAACATGGATTTCCGTCCTAAGCATTGATATTTTTTGAGCTTTTGCTGTTGTTATTCTTATACCTTTGGGTCACATTGTCGTGCTGGTGGGGAGTTATGGAATTTGTCTTATCTTGTGTTTGGGAGCTTACTGCCCTTTTCTTGAAGTTAGCCATCAAACCATCATTGTTCAATGATGTTTGGTCCCCTGTTCGATCTTTCTTCATGATTTTCTAGTTGTTACCTATTGGGCTATTGGGTTTGAGTCATAAATCTTCTTTTTGATACTATTGAACCTTTGTAGGTTCTCTACTGTCATTTGCTTGGAATTAATGTGCTAAATGAAATTCGGTGTTACCAAGACATGCTGGTTTTTTCACTTCATTATGGCCCCTCATCTGTTGGCTTGAATGTCAAAATGAGGAGCTGCGGATGTTAGTGAGTTATGATTGATATTCTTCCATGTAATGGGATCAGTGATTTGTCATATTTATGTCATCATGTATTGTGCTATTGTGAAATTTAATGGTTGGTTATGTTTATGGGATCTCTAAAAAAAGGTTTGAAGTATAACTTGAAGACGAAGTCAAGTTTTGGAGTAGTCGAGGTGGGTCCTTGTTTTTATATGTATCTTGCATTTTAAATCATGATTATTTGCGTCATGATTGTGATTGGTTCATGTTATTTATCATTTTGCGCTTGCTCTTAAAGTTCTTGGTCTTTTCTTTCTTCCAAATTTTTGGATGATAGTTTTGGCAACTATAGGAATTGAGTTGTGAAAATCTCTCTCGTTATCCTCTATCTTCAATCTGCCTTGCACAACCCGTACATGTCCAAGATCACGTCCTTTAGTTTTGATCGCCTCCTTGTGGAGGGAATATGCTCAATTGCATGTTCGTGCATCGTGTGCATCAATTTTGTATTGTTTTGACGGAGTGATTTTTAGTTTGGTGCTTTGGTATGCTTCAGGAACCGAGGCTGCCGATGGAGGAATTGTAAGGTCTTCGCTGCCGCTTGCTGACGTCTCGCTCATCATCAACACTACCTCGAGTCCATCTTCTGGTAGATTACGACGGAATAGAATTGGTAATGTAGCTGAGATGGTCAACTAGAGTCTTGAGATTAGGTCTTAAGAGAATTGGTTGGTTATTTAGTTCTTAAAAATTTGTAATTCCAAAATTCATATTGCTATAAATCTGGCATAGAATTAGTTGACTTGATCTGGTAACCACTTTTCAATTGTCGATGAGCTCGAATATTTGGTTTCTGACATATCTGAAATGCCAAGAAGCCGGGCTATCGAAAGTCGTGAAAAAACTGAGACCGAGCTGACTCGGACTAATCTTTCATTCCTAAGTATAAGCATATCATAGATTTTAATATGTAACTTAAATTAATATCAAAAATAAAAAAATTTCAAACTTTCAAATGTTTGCATATCAGTTACCGGATTATTATATTCAAACGTTTGAAAATTTTTGTAGTTTTTTCATTTTTCATATTAATTTAATTTACATATTAAAATATATTATATGCTTATACTTTATAAAATCATTCAGATTTATAGTAAAATAGTAATTACAATTATTTTTCTCCTGTTCCATATCTATGATTTTACTAGCAAAAAGCTTTCATTAACCCCTTATATTCTCTCGTCTCCCACCAAATCACTCAATATCTACAGTTTTAACAAAAAAAATTTGGTCATATTTTTTGAACGAATGATTTTATATTATAAACATGAAAAAGATAAAATTAATATAGTATACTAATGATAGTTGAAAATACTCTATTTATTACTGTAAATTAAAAGATCTCCAATGAATTAAATTCCACCAAATCACTCAATATCACAGTTTTAATAAAAAAAAATTTGGTCATATTTTTTGAATGAATGATTTTATATTATAAACATGCAAAAGATAAAATTGATATAGTATACTAATGATAGTTGAAAATACTCTATTTACTACTGTAAATTAAAAGATCTCGAATGAATTAAATTGTATTTATTTTATAAATAAATGATATGATTATATAAGTTAATTCCAGTATTCCACATTTGTTTATTTTTATTTTCTTTATATAAATGTCAAGATTATTTTTGTTATTTCATTTCACATGTGTATATTCCATATTGTCTATATAATTGTCAAAGAGTTATCTTGGTATTTCATTTCACATATTTATATTCTTAATTAAATCATTATAATGCATGCTTCACTACTAAATAAAGGATACTAATCAATTTAATTTTTTTCAATTCATTTCCATATCTATTCCATTTATCGTTAGTTACTCGTCAATTTCACTCCCTGCCATGTGATAAGGGAAATGAAGTACATGAATATTCTACTTGACTTTCTGGAAGAGTTGATAAAAAAGGGATTGGGTAGTCTATCTACCTAACTTCTAAAGTTAGTCCTAGAATGAAAGTGCATAAAGTTTTACTCAGCTACATCCATGCGAGATGGCAGACACGGTGACAAAGTCAATGTTCAAGAAACTTACTTTGGGTGTATTATCAAAAGTTTGCGAACAAATGCTTCTAAATCAAGAGTTTCATCATGACTTCCATCCCTCAAACATCTACAATCTACACTTGCACACACCTAACTTACTTACATACAAAACTGATGCACATACATATAATACTTATTCAAGGGCAGTTGAATCCAATCAAAACTCACAAGAGAGAGACTCCGAAGATGCTTACCGATGGAGGAAACTTCTTCTTCTGGGATGACAATAGAGGCATCAACAAACAACAACGAAGGCCTTATAATTTCCCCACTGGTAGCTCTGGTTCACGAAGCAGACCAAAACACCAAACTAAAAATCACACTGTCAAAACAATACAATACTTAAGCACATAATGCACGAAATTGCAATTGAGCATATTCCCTCCACAAGGGGGCGATTGAGATTGAAGGACATTGCCTCGAACATGTGCGGGTTATGCAAGGTAGACCAAAGATAGAGGATAAAGAGACAGATTTTCACAACTCAATTCCTATCGTTACCGAAACCATCATCCAAAAACTTGGAAGAAAGAAAAGACAGAGAACTTTAAGAGCAAATGCAATATGATGAACAATATGAACCAATCACAATCAAGAAAGAGCAAACATGGCACAAATAATCATGATTCAGAATGCAAGACACATATAAAAACAAGGACCAACCTCGACTACTCCAAAACTTGACTTAGTCTTTAAGTTACACTTCAAACCTTAAACCTTTTTTTAGAGATTCCTTAAAAATAGCCCTCCATTAAATTTCACAAGAATGCAATACATGATGACATAAAAATGACAAGTCACTGATCCCATTATATGGCAGAACGTCGATCATAACTCAGTAGCATCCTCAGCTACACATTTTGACATTCTATCCAACAGATGAGGCCCATAATGAAGTGAAAAAAAAGCATGTCTTGATGTCACCAAATTTCATTTATCACATTAATTTCAAGCACATGAAGGTAGAGAAGCTACGCAAGTTCAATAATATTAAAAAGAAGATTTATGACTCAAACCCTATAGCTAGCAACTAGAAAATCATGGAGAAAGATCGAACAAGGGACCAAAAATCATTGAGCAATGACGGTTTGACAGCTAACTTCAACAAAAGGACAGGAAGCTCCCATACACAAGATAAGACATATTCCATAACTCCCGATCAGCACAACAATGTGACCCAAAGGCATAATAACAACAATAGTCTCAAAAAATATCAATGCTGCTGCACCACAGATTGGAACCCATAACATAAGCAAATCTAAATCCATGTTGAGCAGAAAAAAGGCAATAGGTAAAGGGCAATGAACAGTGCATAAAGAGCAATAACAGAAGCTTAGGATGGGATGAGGGAGCCTGGAATATTACCTTGACTTACCTATGAAGACTAGCCGAATCAGATCAAAACTCACAAGAGAGAGACTCCATAGATGCTTACCAATGGAGGAAACTTCTTCTTCTCGAATGGTGAGTGAGGCATTAGCAAGCGACAACGAAGGCTTTATAATTCCCCCACCGCTACCTCCTGCATTTACCTCTCTATTCTCTCTGCGTCCACACGCACGCAATAGCTCCAGATTGTGGAGCTATGTCAAAATCACTCAGTCAAAAACCCATCCATGACCATGCAGTTGCGCATATTCCACCTTGTGGAGGCGATCAAGAGTGAAGAATAGGATCTTGGACAGGTACAGTTGCTGCGACGCAGAGCCAAGGCAAAGAAAGCTGGCCACTGTCGACGACTCCTCTACATTACTCAGAGTCCATCTTGTGTAGAGATTACGATGGAATATGATAGGTAATGTAACTGAGATGGTTAACTAGAGTGCTGAGGTCAGCTCTTAAGAGAATTGGTTGGTTATTCAATTCCTAAAAATTATTAATTCTAGAATTGATATTCTATAAATCCGCCATTTAAGCAATTGACTTTATCTGATAACCACTTTTTCATTGTCGATGAGCTCGGAGATTTGGTTTCTAATAGATTTGAAACACTGAGAAGCGGGGCTGCCGAAGATCCTAAAGAAGCTTATACCGAGTAGACTCGGACCGATTTTTCGTTCCTAAGAATATGCCCAATTGCACGGTTGTGGGTTGTGTGCCCATGAAATTGCGCATACTCCTACCTTTTTGAGGCAATTAAGAGTGAAGGACAGGATCTCGGGTAAGTATGGCTGTTGCGAGGCGAAGCGAGGCAGAGAAAGCTGGCCACCATCAATGACTCCTCTATACTACCTGGAGTCCATCTTCTGTATGAATGATTTAGAAACTGAATTAATTCTCAAGATCATACGTGTTGAAATTGTTCAAAGATTATGCATAAATATAAAGTAGAAGCGTACTTGAATCCATAGTGATTTTTGTGTGATTGGGATCCGGGTTTGGTCTTTAAAGTCTATACCAGTCTCCTGAGAGATTGTGGGATTCTCTCCAACTCGACTAACTGATAGGATATCAAATGAGTTGGATTTATATAGTATGACCTAGTGACCATAACCCTCTATTGCACATTAGTGCTTAAGGTTTTATTAATTTCTAATTTTGCTCATTACAGAATCATAAATTACTTATGGTATCCACATAGTAGTCCCCACACTATATGAGATGTCATCAAGGCCCTTTATTAAACTTAATTAGATCACTTAATCAAGCCAACTATTAGGATAGCATGATACTCGATCCATGACATATTGTTGAACAATGTTATTCGGATTGAAAAATCCAAAAATCTCCCACTTGGGCCAACCAATGTAATGGATAGTATCAAGTTAAGATAGAAATTATTCAAACATTCCATATATTGTTCAGAGAATATCTTGTATACCAT
>JAOYND010055755.1:0-11474 GCA_025802135.1 Lagerstroemia fauriei | reverse complement strand
TATCAATCTGAGATCGCATCTCTATCCCGCGATCCCTTCACAAAATTAGATTGCACGCTAAGCCCGTGATGTCTTGACAGTATAAATGTTAAAGGTTAAAAATGATGTTTTTGAGAATTATTTTCAGTAGATACTTCATTTTAGTGCTAAACTGTAAAACATTATGTCCAATTCTACTCTTCCACCAGGCCAACACCTTCAAGAAAATTAGGGCCTCTTGGGTGTTCCCAAACACTTCGACATGGTTATTATAGCCCTAGGCCATTCTATGCATGAACATGTTAATCATCTTATCAAGTTTAATCTCCAGCCATCTTAATAACTTTTCAACACTCCAATTTTGGCTGTATTTCAACTAATAACCCGAATGCCACATAAGTACCGACAAGAATAGATACCTTTCCTAATTAATGCCGCCTCCATTGGTAAATGATCAAGCAGAGGTTGTTGTTGTTCTTTTATCTGCTTTCCATTTTCTAACTCTATTCTATTGCGCCGCTATGCGACTCAATTGATTATTAACTCTCACGTGACTCTTATCTGGATCGAATAATTGTCCGTAAAAACGCTCAAGAAAAGGAGGAGATGAGGTTGAAGGAAAACTAAAATGGAAGTTGGATTGATTTTTCCAACAGCGGAATTTTGTAAGTAGTTGATAATTTTTTTTGCTTTCATTCTATGCTCAACCATGACTAGTCTCTAGCACTGTTAAAGGCCCGTGTCAATTGAGACTTCCCAGTCCTTGTCATTATTTTCGCATCTGTATCCTACTAGAATTCGGAGCACAGATCCCTGGCATTACTAATGAGAAAAATAGCCGCATCATAAGCGGATGTTACTAGGTGGTTGATCGGATCACTAAGTGCACAGAAGTCTAAGTCATGCATGGCTATGTTGTACCGGTTTGCTAGCTCATAATAATTGTTATCCTTCATCGATCCCTCCTTCAAGGCCTCATTAATATAAGATTCTGCAAGTGACAAATCACCACTGCAATAGCCCATATGGTCGAGCATTTGGGGTGGGAGAAGCTCAGCCGGTTGCCCCTTCAGATCTGACAGCACTCTAGAAATGTTACCAAGGCTTTGTATGGCGAGCCAGGATGCACGGATGCAGAGGGTCCACGGGTTGCTACCGATATTGGATGCATAAGGGGAAAGAGATTCATAACACAGTTCTTTCTTGAAGGTTCTCTTGCAAGCCGCCCTGATGAAGCTTGTGTCCAGTTCTAATTCAACTGGGGAAGGGGAAGGGGAAGGACCACTTTTGTATTCCATTCCCTGTGCAGCTAAACAAGACGAGGTCAGTAGTAGTATTTGTTAGGTTCGGAAATGGATGGTCGGATGAATGTGTGAATAAGTGAGATGGAAAGTTGATACTATTCCCTTTCATTTGAGTACATCAATCATTTAAATGCAAAATGGGGGAAGACAGTTACAAATCGATAAAAGCAGGGAAGTGCCGAGAGTGGGCTGAACCACCACGTCTAGCGTTGGTTGACCTGACCTGGTCCTCCTATTGCTTGCTAGATACGTAGGGCTTTACTTTGGGCCGAAGTGGGTCGGTTGGGCCTGCAATTAGCACCCATCATCTACCCCTGAGTTTCTCGCGTTGCCAAACGGCGGGAAACTAGTTTGAATTATTGAAGGCAAGGGGTTGCCCCTGAGGTGACACGTGCCGAGTAGGGGCGTCGTGGGTGACCAGCCGCCGAGGGTATTGGAAAGGGTGTGCCGCCGTTTATGTTCCCCGCGCATGGCAATCATTCCCCTTTTCGTTCGTACTTAATAGGGCAGAGCCCTTCCGAATCTCGTCTTCCTCCTTATTTCGTCTTCCTCCTTCGATCCAGCAGTCCTCTCTCTCGTATCTTTCCTTCCTTCCCGAGCTTCTGCATCCATGGCATCTTCAAGCTAGCTTGCTCCACCCGCGGCCCCATCAGGTGAGGAGATCTTTGAAAACAAACTCACACCTTCTCAGTTCCTCACAACACTGAAATTAGGGAGAATAGGCGCCGATTTCTCCCCTCGATTTCCAGTTGAAGGGGAAGAACCTTCAGAGCCTCGCCCGGGGGAATTCACGATCTTTCTCGAGCAGATTAGGGTAGGCCTCCGTTGGCCTCTGGCCGAGCCCGTAGCTGCAATGTTGAAGTATTGCCGCTTGGCGCCAGGGCAGCTCTCCCCCACCTCTTGGCGTGTGTGGACCGCCTTTTATCTGTACTGTAGGAAGCACAAAATCATATACAGCAGACTAATGTTTAGATTTTTTTACCTGTTGATTCAAAAGTCTGGGGAGGGCTACTTCCACTTCCAGCCGCGCCACAAGAAGCTCTACGAGGCTCTGGTGGTGAACTATGGGTTCACAAACTCGGGGTGGAAGGATTCGTTCTTCTTCCTGAGAGACGCTGAGGGCTGGAAGTGGCGTTGGGATCCCCTAAACGAGTTCCCCGATAGGGACCCTTGGGGGTCCATGAAGAAGGAAGAGCGGGCCCGAATCGAGAAGTTTCACGGCGTAAAGATCAACGCTCGAGACATCATCACTAACAAAAACTTGCTCCAATATGGGCTCGTGTCTGAGGCTTCTTGGAAGTTGAGCGTCAACGCGGACATGTGTGGGCTACCCAAGGTAAGTCTTGGTAATTTCTAACCCCTTCTCTTCTCCTTTCCAAAGTCGGACGAGTGGGCCATCATCTTTAAGAATATGTGTACACAGGAGAAGGCGCTGCAAGGGGTCCTAAAGAGAAAGCGGGGCGATGATGAGGAGGAGGACATCATCATGATCTCGTCTTCCCCGACCCAAAGAGGCGGTGGTGCTGTGCCAGAGGGAGAAGCTCCCTCAGAACACGAGTCTAGTGAGGAGAAAGCACTGATCCGAAGGGCGCAGCAAAAGCGGGTAAGGACCTCCAGCCCCGACAGCGCTCTCGCTTTCCCCACGTCTCAAGAGCGTGGAAACGCCGCGCCTGAAGATGACCATCCAACGGCGCCAGAGTCAGAAGAGGGCGTGGAGGCCTCAGAGGCACCTTCTGAACAGCCCGCGAGGCGCGTTGAAGAGGAGCGCTAGCCCCTCTTGGCACCTGCTGAGGAGCAAAGTGCCGAGCACGTCGAAGAGGTATATTCTGCATATTTGTAATTTGTTCATGCTTGCCTACTCACTCCGATCCTTGGTGCAGGTGTCTCTTTCCTTAGGAGGCGGTGCTGCTGCAGGGGGCCTCTTGGACGATGTCGAGGCGCAGCTGCGCTTCACTGAAGCCCTTCAACGCTTTAGGGGGGAGCTCCCACCCATAGAGTCCCGAGAGGACCTATTCACGCTCGCCCGCTATCATTCCTTAGTGGTAAGTACTCATTTCAGGCCCTCAAGTCCTGTTTAATGGAAAGACGCTAACCTTAATCGTTCACAAGGGGCCATGGTACCCGGGATGTTGATGGAGGCTTGGAAGCAGGAGCGCTCCATCGTCCCCGAGCTTGAAGGCCAAATCAAGCGGCTGACCAGGAAGATGAGCAACTGGAGAAAACAACGTCGGAACATGCGTGCCAGCATCGAGGGCCTAAAGGCGCAAGTGGACACTGCTGAAGAGGAGATGAGCGGCGTTCGAGAGGAGGCCAAAGCTTTGAAGGAGCAGCTTGCGACGGAGAAGGCTGAGCGGGAGGCTGCTCAAGCTCAATGGAACACGGAGCTAGCGGCCCTCAGGGAACAGCTAGTGGCAGAGAGAGCAGAGAGGGGGAGGCGCCAGGATCAGTAGGCTGCTGAGAAGGGGCAACTCCAAAACCAAGTCTAGGAGGCTTCCTAGGCGCTGTCCCGGTCAGCTTCAGAGAAGGCGGCAGAGTTGGAGAGCGCCAAGCAGGAGGCCATGGAGGCCTTCAAGTCCAGCAGCGCTTTTACCGATGAGCTGACCAAATGCAACGGCAAAGCTCTTGAGGCCTCCCTCAGCGCCGTCCAGGATGACCTGCGGCTCCTGTACCCTGCAGCTAACCCCCAGCGAATGCCCAGCTTTAAATACTTACTGGAGCTTGAGGAGATACGCTCTAGCGCCACTCGAGTTGTTAGAGAGAAAATAATGTAACCGAAAGATTCCGCTATTTTTATGAATAAAATTTCTATTGACTGCACGAATCCCATCTCTTTCTCCTGAGGAAATATGCAATCGATTCATGCAAGTCATTCAGAGCGTAGAAAGTCGAAGGCCTCAAATTAGGCCACAAAATTGTAGATGAGGAAGCATGCGACCAATTTTTGTTTGTCACTCAGCGCGTTGACGATAGAGAGCCTTGGGCAAGATATATTGATCCACCATTAAAGTAGAGATTCGATGTAGTAATTCATCAAAAATGTACCAAGTGACTTGAAGCGCCATGGTTCAAAGCGCTGGGTCCACGCCTAGTTAGGATACCAGTGCTTGTCTTGGTCGCAAAGTCTTTTCCCGCAGTGCCTCTAGGTCTTTGACACTTTTCTAGCGTGCCCTTGGGTCGCATGGGTCTTTTATTAATGTGCCTCAGCGAGGTCTTTGACGCTTTTCTAGCGTGCCCCTGGGTCGCAGGGGTCTTTGATTAGTGTGCCTCAGTGAGGTCTTTGACGCTTTTCTAACGTGCCCCTGGGTCGCAGGGGTCATTGATTAGTGTGCCTTAGCGAGGTCTTTGACGTTTTTCTAGCTTGCCCCTTGGTCACAGGGGTCTTTGATTAGTGTGCCTCAGCGAGGTCTTTGACGTTTTTCTAGCGTGCCCCTGGGTCGCAGGGGTCTTTGATTAGTGTGCCTCAACGAGGTCTTTGACACTTTTCTAGCGTGCCCCTGAGTCGCAGGGGTCTTTGTGGTGCTAGAACACATCATTGACTTCATTGCTGAATTGAGAAATCAAATGAATTACAAAAGGAAAAGGGAAATGCATCAGTAATAGAACCTTTTCGGCACCTCGACATTGAAGGTGTGCGGTAACACGCTCCCCTCCATGTCCTGGAGTAGATATGCCCCTGGAGACGGTATTCCAGTGATGCGATAAGGACCTTCCCATTTGGGCGTCCGCTTGTTCACGCGGTCTTGGCCCGTGAAGACGTGTCGGGGCAAGACCAAATCCCCAACCAAAAACTGTCGTGGTCGGACCTTGCAGTTGAAGTAACGCGCAGCTGCACGTTTAGCTTGCTCGGTGCGTCTAAGAGATTGCAACCACTTCTCTTCGAGGAGGTCCAAATCCTCCCTGCGGGCTTCATCGTTCCAGCTGTCCTCAAACGCCGCAACCCGGTGAGTGTGCAGACCTACCTCTACGCGGATCAGCGCTTCCGTCCCATATACTAGGGAGAAGGGGGATTCGCCTGTGGCTGCTCGAGGAGCCGCCTGGTACACTCAGAGGACGCTATCCAATTCATCCACCCAATTTCCCCCACATGCCTAGAGTCTAGCGCTCAACCCATGCAGTAAGGTCCGATTAGTGACCTCAACTTGGCTGTTTGTTTGGGGGTGAGCCACGTAAGAAAAGCGGTGCTCTATGTGGAGCTTGCTGCACATTTCTTGGAAAGCGTGTCCCCTGAACTACATCCCATTGTCGGAGATGATGACGCGTGGGACCCCGAAGCGGTGTACCACGTGCTTCAATATGAACTTCTTGGCCGCCTTATCGGTGATCGTGGCGACTGCTTCTGCCTCCACCCACTTGGAAAAGTAATCGATGGCCACAAATAAGAAAGGGCGTTGTGCGGGTGCCATAGGGAGGGGTCCCGATATATCTACCCCCATTGCGCGAAGGGCCATGGAGAGAGGACAGGGATCATCTGTGTTGGGTGATGTCTCAGGTTTCACTCAAATAACTGGCAGGAGGAACAAGCACTTACCAGGGTACAAGTGTCTTTTGTCATTGTGGGCCAGTAGTATCCTTGTCTGAGGGCGATTCTAGCAAGGGCCCTAGCTCCTTGATGTCCCCCAGTGATGTCATCGTGGAGCTCTCTCAACACGTAATTGGCTTCCTCGGAGTCCAGGCATCGTAGTAAAGGCTGGGAGGCCCTGCAGCGAGACAAGATACCATCCATTAAGGTGTACCTGGCTGCCCGTGTCCTGATACGCCTGGCTTTGACCGAGTCCGTAGGCAACTGGTCCTTGTCCAAGTAAGCAATTATGAGGGTCATCCAGGAACTCCCATTCCTGGCACAAAGGATCACCACAGGGGTATAGGCTTCTGCAATGCACCTCTTTTCTATGAAGCAAAGCGAGGAGTGGACTTGTCCAGTTGCCGTCTTACTCAGCAAGTCAGCCAGGCGGTTGTCTTCCCTTGGGATCTGCAAGAATTCTCTCACGTCAAATTTGTCGGCGACCTCCTTTGCCCTTTCCAAGTATCTTTTCATGCTTTCCTCCTTGGCGTCATAATCGCCATTCAGCTAGTTGACGACAAGCTGCGAGTCGCATTAGACCCGCACCCTTCGGGCTCCCGCTCCGCGAGCTATCAAGAGTCCCGTAATGAGAGTCTCATACTCCGCTTCATTGTTGGTCGCGGGAAAAGACAACGTGAGGCTATAGGTCAGGGGTTCCCCAGTGGGGGGGAATGAGCACACATCCCGCTCCTGCTGCGTGTGCCGTGGAAGATCCATATTTCAGGAGCTCCCATGTGTCAGCAAGGGGTTCTGCTACCGCTTCCTCCACGCCAGTGCTTTCCACAATAAAATCTACGAGGGCCTGAGCCTTTATCACGCCCCTTGGCTTGAAGCGCACGTCAAACTCGCTTAATTCGATGGCCCAGCGGGCCATTCTCCCTGATGCTTCTGGTTTGCGGATCACTTGTTTAATGGGCTAATTCGTCATGACAACGATGGTGTGCGCATGAAAGTAAGGCCATAGCTTCCTCGCGGCAGTCACCAACGCGAGAGCGACCCTTTCCAATGGAAGGTACCGGCGCTCTACTGGCGTCATGACTTTGCTCACGTAATACACTGACCTTTGCAAGTGCTCTCTTTCCACCACCAGCACCGAGCTCAGGGCCACTCCACTAACCCCCAAGTACAGCATCAGCTTCTCTTCCTTCAGAGGGTCTGCTAGGCATGGCGGCGAGCGCAGGTACTCCTTGAGTTTCACAAAAGCTTTTTCACATTCTTTTGTCCATGTAAAGTCCTTTCCCACCTTCATTGACGTGAAGAAGGGGAAGCATTGATCCCTGGCGCGCGACAGGAATCTTGAAAGCGCTGCAAGCCGGCCTGTGAGGCATTGTACTTCCTTGATCGTCCTTGGGGAGCGCATATCCTCAATTGCTTGGATTTTTTCAAGGTTCATCTCGATGCCCCGATGGGACAACATGAAACCCAAGAACTTTCCTGACCTGACACCAAAGGCACATTTGTCAGGATTCAGATGCAAATTGTATTGCCTCATTAACTCGAAGGCGGCGCGGAGATCATCAGCATAGGTCATGCTCTCCTTGGTTTTGACGATCATATCGTCCACGTATGCTTCCATGGTTTCCCCCAACTGCGGGGAAAACAGCTTGTTGACGAGGCGCTGGTAGGTGGCTCCCGCGTTCTTAAGGCCAAAAGGCATGACCCGATAACAGTAAGCTCCATTGGCGGTGTAGAAGGCCATCTTCTATTGGTCATCAGGGTGCATCATGATTTGGTTGTACCCCGAGTACGCATCCATGAAGCTGAGCAGTTGATGCCCAGCCGTGGCGTCCACCAGTTGGCCTATCCGAGGGAGCGAGTAAGCGTCTTTGGGGCAGGCTTTGTTAAGGTCTGTGTAATTGACGCACATCCTCCACTTGCCGTTGGCTTTCCTCACCAGGACCACATTAGCGACCCACGTGTGGAAACAGACTTCCTCAATGAAACCTGCATCCAAGAGATGCACCACTTCTTCTTGCACTGCCTTGTGACGCTTTGCTCCCATTGGGCGACGCTTCTAGATAATGGGACACGCTTGGGGGTCGACAGCGAGATGATGAGAGATGATGCTGGGGTCGATGCCTGGCATGTCAGTAGGTCTCCATGCAAACAAGTCCGAGAACTCCCTGAGGAGCGACGCGATACGCTCCTTCTCCGGGGGGCTTAGATCATAATCGATCCTCACAAGCTGTCCCGAGGAGAGTTCGACTTTCTCCTGCTCGCCTCCAGGCGTAGGGCGTTCATCCTCCTCCCTCGGGTCCTGTTCAATCTGCAAGGCTTGGCTTGCTCGCGCCGCTTTCATGGTCGACATCTGGCATCACTTAGCCAACTAGCAGCTACCATGGACAGCTCCGGTCCCCTGCACATTGGGGAACTTAATTACCTGATGGTAAGTGGAAGGAATCGCACGTAAGGCGTTGAGTGTGGGCCGGCCCATGATGGCGTTGTAAGCCGACGAAACGTCCACCACCAGGAAGGTCGCCAGTCAGGTGGAGAGCCTTCCACCCGTTCCGAGCTGGAAGGGTAGCGTTACAGCTCCTCGGGGGTACACTGATTCGCCATTGAAGCCAACCAGGGGGTATTTGTAGGGGTTAGCTTCTTCTCATCGAAGCCCATTCTCTTGAAGGCATCGTAATAGAGGATATCTACGGAGCTCCCATTATCCACCAAAATCCTCCAAACCTCGAATCCTCCAATGTCCGATGTGATCACGAGCGCGTCATCGGTCGGCGGGGATGGGATTGGGGGAACGTCGGCTTCCGAGAAGGTGATAGAGCAACTTGGATCAAGGCTCAGGCATACCATTTCACTGGCAGAACGCTTGGAACGGACGCTGCTTCCTCCTGTTATCACATGAATAGTCCCTCGCGTTGTGGGTGTTAGCTCGCGAGCTGCATCCCCTTCCCCTCGTTCGGCTGTCGGGTGTCGCGCCTGTGCCTCATCACTACGCGCCACCACGTGTTCCTGGCGGGGGGCCTCCTCACGTACTCTTGTAAATGGCCACCTTGTAGTAACCACTCGATCTCGAACTTTAGCTGTCGGCAATCCTCCGTGTCATGGCCTGCGACTTTATGATAGCGGCAGTATTTATCCGTCTCCCGTCCGAGAGTTCCCCTTGTCTTGAGAGGGGTACGGATTAGGCACCGCTTTTCCCCCTCAGCTAGGATTACTGCCTGTGGTGCCAAGAGGGGAGTGAACTTCTCCCGCTTGTTGTCTTGATGCCCCGTTCATTTGACCGCGTCCTAGTTACTTATTTTCTCTTGGCGTCCTTCCTCCTCCAGTCAATGTCCTCGATGGCCATGAAGCGCTGCGTGCGCGTTGCTAGATCAGCGAAGTCACTTGGGGGGTCAAGGATCAAGTTCTTAATGAACTCGTCATCGCGCAGTCCCCGCTGAAACGCCGCCATCTTTTCTTTTGGTGTCAAGTCATCGACCTCTGCTGCCACCTTGACGAAGCGCTCATACCATTGTCGGAGGGATTCCCTCTCCCTCTGTTGCATCCCGAAAAGCTCCATTGGTGTTCGTTTGATCCGCAAGGCACCCGCAAAGCATTCCAAAAACTTGTCCTTCAAGGACTTGAAGCTAGCTATTACCCCGGCTCTAAGGAGTAGAACCAATATGTGGCCAAGCCTTTAAGAGTGCCGGGGCAGAGGAGGCACTAGATCTCATCTGTGGCTCCTCTCCCTAAGAGGGAGTTGACGTGCGTTTGGAGGTGGTTGCGGGGATCGGACCTTCCCTCATAAGCGATGATTTGGGGGACCTTGAATTTCGGGGGAAACGTCACTGCTTGGATCGCCGCCGAGAAAGGGCTAGTGACATCTTCTACCGCGGCGGGGAGCCCATACTTTCGACGGTTGTTTGCGTCCAGTGCTCTTGCCACTTGGCCTTCCACCAACTTCTACACTTCATGGGCAGTCAAGAGCTAGTCTTGGGGAGCTGCGGAGTTCGGAAATGGAGCCGGGCGAGAGCTTATCTCCTCCGCCGCGGGAGGTCCCCCAACGATATCTCCGCCTCCTTCGTGATGTTCACTCAAATGCCGTGAAATGGCCGCCTCCACCATGGCCGCGACACGGCGGTCGATGAGTTGTTCAACAGCTATCCGAGTGTGCAGGGGAAGGTTTTCCAGGGGGTTAGCAGGGGCTGGCTCATCACCACCCACTGCAGGAGGGTTATCGGCTGGGTCAACAGGCTGCTGGGGGACTAATGGTTGTGTTGGTTCCAGGCGGGGTAAGTCACGGGCTGAGCTCGTGGTTGCCCGGTTGCTGCGGGTACGAGCCATGGCTTTTCGTACGTTCTCACAGACGGCGCCAATTGTTGGGTTCGGAAATGAATGGTCGGATGAATGTGTGAATAAGTGAGATGGAAAGTTGATATTATTCCCTTTCATTTGAGTATATCAATCATTTATATGCAAAATGGGGGAAGACAGTTACAAATTGATAAAAGTGGGGAAGTGCCGAGAGTGGGTTGAACCACCACGTCTGGCGTTGGTTGACCTGGTCCTCCTATTGCTTGCTGGATACGTAGGGCTTTACTTTGGGCCGAAGTGGGCCGGTTCGTGTCTCTGGGCTTGGGCCTGCAATCAGCATCCATCAGTATTAAGAAAGTTGACACAGATTGGATGGTAGCCATCTTCTGCATTTCCATCTTTCTTCAAAATCTACCTACCCACAACTCCCACCATTGTAATGTGTGTTTATACTGGTTCGTGCACAGAGAAATTTTTCATGGCAAAAAAAAAAAGGAAAAGGAAAAGACGTAGAGGGTAGATTTATCGTAATTATTTTTTAGAATTTAATGAACCATTATGAGTAATAAATGAAGTTTAACTTAACTGATTCCGCAAATTACCGTCAACCAATTAAGAGACATGATTATTTTTCGCGAAATGATGTAAAATATTTATCGTAATAATAGGAGAAATTAAGACAAGGTTAAGTCAATGTCAGATGACATTTGGCCTTATTGGCACGACATCATGCTTAACTAACCCCTTATTATTAATTAATGTTGTAAGTTGCAAGGTCCAAGTTATAGTACATGTCTTGTAATGTGGATCTATCCATGAATAATGCCTCCTCCCAGAAGCTGCACATGTATCTGCAAGTTTAATTCATACATATGCTATATATGAACGCGTATGTTATATATATACTAGAAGTTTACCCGTACGATGCACGGTGTGTGTTATATCTATTCACACATATTCATGATTTTTTTAAGTAAAAAAAACATATGTTTAATTTTTAAATTAGATAACTATAATAGTGGGTTATGAAAATGAAAACTAATAATAAATATATTAATAAGAAAAAAAGAATGTGGAGAGAGAGGGGATGGACTTTCATGTAGAAGAGAAAAAAATGAGAGAAGTTGACAGTAATATGTCAAATTTACGATCATATCCTTATTTCATTCAAATCTAAGAGTTATAAATATTTCAATTTATATGTACAAAGGATATTTTTGGAAGGGAAAGAGTAACACCAAAAGGTGACATCTTCCCTTAGAGTAATAGTAGATATATATACGGACGAACCGTATAGATATACAGTATTATATATATATATATATGAATATTTGAACCTTTATCAGGTAAAACAGTGCATAATACTTCTTTGATGATTATATTCT
>JAOYND010055647.1:0-11476 GCA_025802135.1 Lagerstroemia fauriei | reverse complement strand
GAAAGTAAATGTCATTAATCAGAAATATTTACAATATTTTTCCAAGCAAAGACAAATACAAATAAAATATAAAACCCCAACTATTCCGTTTCCAAGCCGCGGGTGTGGCTGCCTGAGGAGAGCCCCTCTCATCAAGTGGCTCTGCAGATCTGGTGGGCCGAGTCAGGTCAACTGCTGGTTCTGATGCGACTCTTTGACTTGCCCTCACTTTCTTCTTACCCTTTCGGGTCTTTTCAGTAATACCACGTTCCCGGGGTGCGTCAGACATGATATATGACTAATCTGTAAAAGTTCCAGCTCCATTGTCAACCAAAAACCTTAGAGAAATCAAAGGAAAACAATGAAAAAATGGTTGTTGAAACTATGACCAAAAGCTGAGTAAGTATCACGAAAATCATAAGAAAACAGGGGAAATCATTAGAGTTTAAAGAACAAAGAAAACATGTTTCAATGAACTAAAGGCTAAATGACAAAAAGAAATATGTCTCAAACAAACCAGCACGTAACAGCACTTTGCGAGTCTAAAGCTCGATGCTAAGACCCAACAAAATGAAGAGAAACATACCTCGTACAAACTCTAGAGACGCAGCAGCCCTAACAGCAAAGACATAATCACTTTCACAACATCAAACAACATCAAAATTGATAGGAAAATCAAGCAAACAGCAGCAGCCTTAACAGCGGGGATATGGTCCCTTTCTCAACATGAAACAACATCAAAATTGATAGGGAAACACTGAGTAATGACCAGCTGCAATGACAGACAGTAGGCAGCCCTATTTCCCCTCGAAAATGCATAAAAAATAAGGAAATTGTTGAGCAAAGAAGTAGCAGCAACCATGGAAACTAATCAGCCCTTTTCCATACCAAAAAGTTCATTGAAAAGAGGAAAAAACACAAGGCAAGGTGCTGCTGCAATGACAGACAGGAGGCAGCCCTATTTCCCCTAAAAAATGCATAAGAAAAAGGGGAAATTGTTGACCGAAGAAGCAGCAGCAATGATACCTCAGCTAGAGCAGTAATCTCATCAAAAGCGACATCAAAAATAGGAGAAACCATTGAGCAAAGACCAGCGGCAACTGCTGGTGTTAAACAACCTCATTTTCATCAGCAAAGCCATTAAGAAGAAGACAACACTTCAAGCAAGAAGCTGCTACAACTACTGGTATTAGGCAGCCTCATTTTCATCAAAAGACCATAGAAAATAGGAGTATCCACCAACCAAAAGGCAACTAAGCATCGGATAGCAACATTGTGGCAATGAAACAGTGACCCTAGCAATTATGACACATAAACAGCAGCAAACATTAACTCCGCAACACCTAACGGCTACTAAACCATGATAAAGTCGTGACTAACATTAGTTACAGCATCAAAACTGCAGATAATAGCAGCTAGACAATATCTAACAACGATAGTAACACCCAAACTGCAAGAAAGAGCAACACCAGTGACTGACAGCAATTACAGCCGTAAAAACAACATGTAACAGCAACAAGACAGCAAAGTATTGCTGCAAAACAGCACACAATAGCGACTATACAACAATGAAATAGTGTTTAATAGTAATTACGACACATAAGCAACGACTAACAGCCTCTAAACTGTCATAGAAAGAGCTGACAGCAGCAGAAAGCTAACTGCTGCAGCAAACAGCAGCGGCATGCACTGAATAGAAAAAACTAAGGGCAAATTGCAAGGGCTAACAGTAACTGACAACAAAGAAACTTCACACACCATGACATCTTTCAACAGGGAGGTCGAGGAGCTAAAGAAACCATTACATGACTTACCGGGAAGCAGGACGGAGGAGAACAGGTCCGGGCTTGGACAGAGAAGGCTTTGGTGGCTCAATGGTGGAAGAGCAGGATTGTTGGTGGTCGTGACCTGGTTGTCGAAGCGATCAGGGACAGAGGCACAATGATTCTCTTGGATGAGGAGGCAAGACCTGGTAAGGCTCGGGCAGCTCAGACTCTGTGGATCGGTGAGGAGACTGCTCGGTGGAAGGGAGGAAGGCTTGGTCGGAGTTCCGATCCCGAGACGCTCGAGCTGGCGTGATGGCCAGGACGGCGACGATGTGAGGAGGAAGCACGGCGAGAGAATCTCTAGACGCCAGCAGTGGTCGTGGGCCTCGATCGGAGTTGAGGCCGGATGAAGCTCATGCCTCCTCTCTCTGGTCGCCCTTTTCTCCTCAGCTCCAGGCTTCCCTCTATTCTTTCTGTCCTTCTCGGCTTTTGGAGCTTCGTCTCTCTCAATGTGGTTGTAGGGATCCCTAAAACCCTAGTTCTTTTGGATTTTATAAGCGGGAAAAGTCCCGCCAAACATACCAACGGATTATCCGTCGAACAATCCGTCGGTAAAAGACATGATTGACTGTCCCCAAATCCCGCCGATGGATAAACCGACGGAAAAGTATCCATCGGTAAATCTCGCGCTCGCTTCGCGCGAGTTCGTACCGACGGGCCTACCGACGGGCCTACCGACAAAACAAGAGCCATCGGTAATTACCTACGGATTTACCGACAGATGAATCCATCAGTAAATCTCCCACTTGTTTCCCGCAATTATATATCGACGGATTTACCGATGGAAAATAATCCGTCGGTAATCACCTACGGTTTTACAGACGGACAAATCCGTCGGCAAATCTCTCGCGAGCTTGCCGCCATTATCAGTAGGTAAATCTGTCGGCAATCTCTGTAGATATTCGCTACGGATTATCCGTGGAAAATCCGTTGGTATTTTCCAGTTTTCTTATAGTGTGATAAGATGACCTGCCCCACCCCGCCATGCATCCTATAGAGTAAGCTCGCATCTGGGAATTGATAGGAGACGTGACACTCCTAGCAAGCTTCCAGGTTGACTGGAACCTACTTAGAGCTCTACCTGTACATTGGGATAAAAAGAATGTCGTCTTCGTGATCAGCGGAACTAAGATAACTCCAACACTTGAAGAGTACCGAGTCCTCTTAGCGGGCACTAATTGGGAATAGGGAATCGTCGAACCAAACATTGTTTCAGGCAATATCACATCTCTCTCACGCCTCTTAGGGGTTAGAAAATCAAACATAGCTATCAAGCTTAAAAATAATGGCGAGAAAGTCCTCTTGATAGAAAATCTTTTAAATTGGTTGAAATTGAAGGTAGAAAATCCTAAGGATGACACTTTTCACGTAAACATCACTCATGGGTTTTTACTCTTGGTATTCAGAACTCTCCTATTTCCTAAATCCCCAAATCACATTGATGGAGCGTTAGCTGATGGCGTCCTCCAAGTGGTAGGAGGCCGGAGCAATGTTTTGGCCCTTTTAGCTAAGACGATGGCATCTCTTAGCTTCATAAAAGAGAAGGGAAGAGGGACAATACGGGGATGTCCTGCACTTTTACAAATTTTATTCTTAAGCCACGTAAAACTCCTTGGGCAGTCGTTTTCGGTGTCATATTACGAGTTGAATGAATCTTTAATTGCAAGAATTTTGGAAAAATGTTGCCACAAGAGACGTTCAGCGAACGAGTGGATTGAGTTTATTTTAAATTTATGACCTAAGGACTTCTTGTGGAAGGTTCGTTGGATGTCCCACTACCCCGCATTTCTTAGGTATTCAATTTTTAAAGATATTCCACTAATTATCCATGTCGGCACCTTCGCTTACTTCCCCTCGAGAGTGGTGCGACAACTTGGCAGTCTCCAGCGAATTCTCGACAGGGAAGAAGGTGGTCACCTGCTTACTTATGACCGGTATGACGCGACGGTGCCTTCTACCACACGACAAGCAATCACCGAGTGACTCCTCAAGTTTTGGACAACCTGTAAGGAGTATCCTGTGAAGGCACTTGTCAATCCTACTAGAGAGAGAAAGGAGTATGGGGCTTCTTGAGAGTATGTATACTGCTTCTATCTGAGCTAAGATGAGACTCTTGTAAAGCCCGAGGAGGTATTTGGCCCAAAGCCTCCTAATGACTCGAAAAAGCACACCAATTTCTATGAGGAGATGGCAGTCAAGTTAGAGCGTCAGAGCGGGCATGGCTGAATGACGTGCTCATCTTGAAGAAAGAAAGGGACCAAGCTCGTGAAGAACTAGTTCAGGCCCATAAAATGATCGCAAAATGTGACAAGCAAGTAGCCGGATTAAGCGCTTCTTTGGAGAATTTCAAAAGAAGAGCGAGAAAAGTTAGCAATTTTTCCAAATATATATCATTTGCCTTTGTAAATACCAAGGAGCAAGTCTTGGAAGCGCTTAATGAGCTTAGGGCACGAATTAGGCCACTTGAGAATGGGTCGAATGATGTTGGTTAGGCTTTTTAGGAAATGAACGTGTTTTATGATTTTTGTTGTTAATATGAATGGAAATTTATTAGTGAATTTTCTCATGTTGCATCATCACAGACCAAACTTTCTATTTGCTTATTTATTTACTTTTCTTGATAGGTTTCATTACTATATCCCTGACTCGTCGTAGTCCCATCCGCACACAATCTAGGGCAAGAATGGAAGAACAACATCAAGGGCAAACTCAATCACAATAAGCTAATAACTCTAAACAGAGAATTGCTCAACTCGAGAATGCCATAGCAAACATGTCCACTCAGATGGCACAATTAATGGTGCTTTTTCCAAGCATAGGTCACTGGAGCTGTTAGCTCTGCCTCTCCACCCGCTCCTGCTCCCACTATTGAACCTGCCCTTGTCCAAATTCCCACCCCCATACAAGACCTCCCAAACCTCGCTCCAACACCTCAAATGGCCAATCATGTCCATGCTCCAAATACTGAAGGAGCATATCCAACTCCAGTTACAATAAAATTTTCCTCAAATGAGGAGATTTCGACTAGTATTGGGGTATATAAAACTAGAATGAGATATAAGATATAGGAAATGAAAGGGGCAGAAGGGGGGTTCCACCGGTGAGAATCGGACCCAGGACTTCTTGGTCTCTAGTCGAAAGTGGTACCAACTGTATCAAGAGCTCTCTCTCAAATTTGTAAAGATTTTTATTTTATATATTTATTTATTTGGTTCCATTTTTGGAAGTTAACATGTGTATTCTGTATGATAATGTTTTTTTCGCTTAATGTTCGTGAAATAGACATTTATCCAAAAAATTCATGGACATTCATTCCACTATTTTTAGGTCCACTCCTTCATATTTTTAATATTCATACAAAAATACCAATTTCTCTTGATATTATTTTTTTGGGTGTGATACTAGTATCCAAAATTCCTTTGAACTATAGACTAATCCAGTTTAAGTTGGGTTAGCCTATTAATAAGTACGTTTGGTTCGCAAGAATGAAATAAAGAGCGAATAGAATGGAATGAGAAAAAGGAATAGAATGAGTAATAAATTGATGAATAAAAATATTGTTGTTTGGCTGAATGAAATAAAGTGATAGGGTAAAAGTGGATTTTGATCCTCAACCTTTTGGACTATGTTCACATTTGACCTAAACTTTTTTTTGGGTTGATTCTAGTCCTCAACCTTTCAAATATTGTTCAATTTTAGTCCTTTACATTATTTTTAATATAGAAAAAAGGTGGTTAGGCTTTTTAATATTAAAAATGTATGTTTAATTACAATTTATTTTTACAATTATAAAAAATGGAGAAACTCTCGATATAAGAAAAGAGGGATTAGTGGGGACTCGACTGTAAACTGTCCCCGAGAAAGTTATCATCAGTCTGTGATACCGCTAGTGATTGAAACGTAATGGTCAGATTTTATTATCTTTTTCGTTAAAATTTCTATTTATTTTTAATTAAAAATGTATGTTTAATATTAAAAAGCCTAATCACCTTTTTTTAAAATTTAAAATAATGTAAAGGACTAAAGTTGAACAATATTTGAAAGGTTGAGGACAGAAATCAACCCAAAAAAAGGTTTAGGTCAAATGTGAACATATTCCTAAAGGTTGAGGATCAAAACTAACATTTCCCCATATTTAAAGTTAAAGGACAATTATCCTAATATATATTTCAAAATTATGTAAAAATAATATTAAAATATTAAAATAATATTAAAAACATAAAAAAAATTGATGAATAGTGAATGGTTAAGTAATTTGGCCATCATTCTGGTATTATTATTCTCCATTGAAGAGGAAGGAATAGTTATTCCTCCTCCATGAAGGGTGGATCCAGAAAAACTATTTCGGATTGGCTTATTCCGGCCAACCAAATGTTTCGTGCGGAATAAGAATTCTCATTCCCTCCGACATAAGTTTTCTCTATTCACAAATATTCGAATCCAAAACTTTTACTTTATGGGGTAAGTGTCTTACCATTTAAATAAACTCATATTGATGTTTCTCTTAATACTGTTATGTTTTACTCCATCAAATCCATTTTTTTGCCATTTTATTCCATTTTAATGGACCAAAGATGACCTTACTAGTTTGCAGCAAGAATCACTATTGTGGACTACAACTGTGCTACACTAGTCATTTACTAATATTAGTTGGCAGCAATCCATTTTGTTTTATGTTTGGTGACTGCACCGGGCTCTATGAATCTCATTCAATGGTTTGTCCTTTATTATTTTATTTTCACTGAAGTTGTATATATGCTGGGCATTTTCTCTGTAATAGATGAAAGTGAATAAAAAGAAAATTGTTCCTGCCATCCTTCATTTCTTTACAATCACCATGACTTACCAAACTTGCTATACATAGAACCACTGAGCATACCGTGTTTATTCATGGGCTCTGTTCGATCTTTCATTCAATAAGCATGTTATGTTCGTGCAATCCTGAAATTTTTCATTTTTGACATTGTCGGTTCCATCAAATTAAATAACTGAATTTATCCCGAAAGAAATACGAGTCACATCAAAAAGTCGATCCTATCATGGCTTTGACGTTAGGGTTGATGACAGACTTAGGTGCATGCACACATGCAATTTGACACGGGACATAAGGCTTTATTAAAGGGAGGATGACAGCAGAAATCCTATAATTTTATTATTTTTGGTAATTGAGTCCTATAAGTTTGAAAGTAACTAATTCAGTTCTATAACATCAGTTCCGTACGTTAACCTTTAAGTCCGATTTGTCACTGTACCGTTAACGGAACAGTGAACGCCGTGAATGCCACGTCAGCAAAATATTAACGGTTCGGACTTAAAGGTTAACGGAACTGATGTTATAGGACTGAATTAGCCACTTTCAAAGTTATAGGACTCAATTGTCAAAAATGATAAAGTTATAGGACCTCTGCTGTAATTATCCCTTTTATTAAATAATAAGTTTTTTTAAAAAAAAAAATGTTCGAACTCATAATGGGTTGCACGGATAAGAAGGTTCTTTATTGTAAGTTTCCTTTATTATTATTATTTTACAATGGACTATAATATAGAAAATTCAATAAAAAATAATTAAGATAAACGAACGTTGGAGTTCGTGTATATATATTTAATAATAACCACAACAACGTGGTTGTTAAGTTGCACTTCACGTGAGCGGACTTCAGATATAATGGAGTCTGATGCATGCCAAATGATAATCCCATGCTCGATCGGCAACTAATTTTTTTCGGTCCAAACCACTGGTATTTAGAGACCCAACGAGGTTTTAACTATTCTAGTTCGAGTCGGGAGGGCTCGCTAAGGAGTAAAACTCTCACAAGTGAATTTTCTACATTCACAAAATTCAAATCTAAAATCTTATTTAATGAAAATAAATATATTATTACCTCAACTAATTCACTGACCGGGGAATTGAATTTTGCTCAGAGATTAATGAAGTCGTATAGAAGGCAAGTTGGTAGCAGCACTTGCGCGAAGAAGGGAAAAAAAAAAGAAAACAAAGGTACCGTTGAAAGTTAGTTAGAGACCTCCTGATGCAGTTGCTTGCCAAAACAGGGAAGAAAGAATGGAGGGGAGACTCGACAAAATATCCATAGTACATGACCCTCAACTTGTAATTTTATTTCAGAAAGTTGTAATATCAGTTTATAAAAGTTGTAAATAATCATAGCGGTTACTTGTAGTCACAATTCAACGAGTTATGACGGACTGTTTACAACTCTTTTGAAATAAAATTACAGTTCTTTGAAGTAGGGTTATAACTTTTTTAAAATGAAGTTACAAGCTGACAGTATCATGAAGAAATTTAAAATAAAACGAGAAGAAGATGATAGAGATATAGAGAGAAGATAAATGTAGTGGTCATAGGCCAAATGACGGATTTTATTATACTATGCAACTCACTGAATTATAGAAAGTATACGCCTATTTATAGATAAGGAGAAATGACTGGTTAAAGAAACAAGTAAACTAATAAAATCAAAATAATATCAAATGAATACTCGTAAATCTCAAAGTATCAGCTACGATATCTAGCTGATATGATTTTCTATCTAAATATTTTACTTCCTATATTATGTAAATAATATCTCTAATACTCCTCCTCAAGACGAACATGGAGTTGTCATGAAATGTTCATCTTGCAATGACAAATTCAATTCATTGATTTCTTGGGTTTGATCTGTCGAGTAATTTTGTATCACCGGGCAGCACGACAACGCATAAAGGGAGTTTCTTTTTACTCCCAAATTAATATATATACCAGAGTGGATTGGCTGAGGTAGTAGGACGTCTTTTCCCATTACGTAAGATTTCGGATTCGAGTATTGTGAAAGAGAAAGCTGACCTCGGAAGAACTATAAATAAATATACTGTTCACATAAAAAATTAATATATGGCTCAAGCAAATTTAATTATTTTACTATTTCTACATCAGATTTCTTGACCTATATAGGTCGGACTTTGCCTGTGCTCATGTGTAAACCAAGACCAGGACTCAGGGAAGAAGCATAGTCTTGTGAACAGAACAGCTATGGATATCGAAGTCGAACTCGTCTCGAGAGAAACCATCAAGCCCTCTTCCCCCACTCCTCACCACCTGAGAAAGTTCCCCCTCTCAATCTTCGACCAGTTCCATCCTCCATCGCGTACAGTAATAATCCTCTTCTACGCCGGCGTCAGTGGATCAAACCCTAGCGACACCGATGCCAGGAGCTCGGCTATCTCCAAGGTCAAGCTCGGTCTCTCTCGTACTCTCGCTCACTTCTACCCGCTCGCTGGCACCGTCGAGGGTGACCTCTACGTGGAGTGCAACGACCAAGGCCTCTTGTTCGTGGAGACACGTGTGACGAACTGCGATCTGTCGACATTTCTGGAACAGCCCGATCGTCGTCGGATGTACCACCATTTCCTTCCAAGCGATGGCCAGGCCTCTGATCCTGCATGCCAGAGGGAGACATTCCAGGTTTCTCTCGAATTACTCAAGTGTACTCTCTCACACGCATTGCCTAGGAAGATTGTTTAAGGGCATGTGTCAATTGTGAATACGTTATCACGTGAGGGCAGGTGTTGAGAATCGAATCCCACATCGACTAGCCAGAACAAGAAACTTGGGTTTATAAGAGAATTGGTTACCACCACCTATCAATTTAGGCTTTTAAGTGATATGAGTTCGAAATTCTTGTAGGCCCATGTAAAAAATTTAATAACGATCGTTGAAGAGCTATGAGAATAGAAACATCCTAAAATATAATAGTAAATAATTTCCGTTTTCAGTAAGAATATAGTATTACAATATTGTTTTGACTTACTTGATTTGAAAATATCCATAAAAATGTCCAACAATAAGTCAAAAGAAGATAATATGGATCGAAAATGATGGAAGTACAAGCGCCAAAAAAGGAAATTATTGATTGATGGGTTTACTACTCAATATGAAAAAGCATATGGAGATGAGTACACCGAAAAAAAGTATATAAAGATGAGTGATCTTACTTTACCATAAAGTAGTAGAAAATGATAAATTATATTATTTTAATTGATAATAATTTTAGTAATTATTCGAGTAATTAACATTTTGATTGATATTTTTTAATGTAACGCGATGAAATAGATTCATTGAAGAAGTTCTCGGGATTCAAAAATGGGTTTGCTAATAGCTTTGGATTACGGTTTTGTCACAAAAATGATATAAAACTGACATGGAAAGTTCGTACCTAACTATTTATGAAAAAAAAAATATTATCTCATCTTTCCCAAAAATTAGCAGCCACAAAATTGTTGGAATATATATATATATATATATAGATATATTTTTTTTGTCGGTACGCTTCTTTGTCAATAATTATTTCTAATAAGATCAATCCACATTTGCCACCGACAATTTCGACGGAAATTATAGTTGATATTTTTCGGAAATAGTTGCCGATGAAACTGTCAGTAAATCGTGGAAATTTTACAAAAAAAAAATGTCTTTAAACTTGATGTTAAATACATTTCCACCCATAAATTTAAGTCACTAGGCGGTAGTACTAAATTCTCTTATAAATCATGTATTAATTTATTGACTATCGGATGCGTGATTTATTCCTCCAGAGTCCACACTCCCCCCTCACGTGGCAAGTGTTTAAACACACGTTCTCAACAACTGTTCTCAAGTATGGGCATTTTTTCTTTTGGTTTCAGGTGAGAGAAAACAATAGACCCGGATAGAATTTCGCTTTCGTCCTCAAGTTATACAACTTACCATGAACTGGCCATTTTTCTTTTGGTTTCAAGCTTAATCTTACGAGTTCTACACTCGGATTGAACAACTAATCACAAGTCAGACTTTTTTCTTCTGGTCTTGTGCTTATTGGCCATGAGCTCTACACTCAATTTTGACGTGGTATAAACTCTCACGGTAACTGCTCCGTTATCATGCAAAGTTCTTACCCGGCCCTACAGAGACTGAGCTCATTTCTACAAAAAAAATCTAATAATTAGGCGATTGTATTCAATTCTCTTATAAATCAAATTTAAATTCATTCACCATCCCATATAATAACATAAGATATCTTTTTAAAAGCTCGACTTTGAAGTCAATGTCCTTATCATAAAATTAATTACAAAGAATAGTTACGAAAATCTAATTTCAGAAGAAGTGAAGTTTCAAATTAAGATGGTGACAAAGTAGTACTTGTGAAAAGGAGAAATTCTCAGACGATCTTACTTCATCACGTGATGTGAGAAAATACCAATCACATTATGACAAACGAGCAAGTTAGTGTCAATCACCCGATCAATTACCATGATCATTACTGATCATAAAAATTTAATTGGTTTTTCCTCACCACGTCATTGTAAGGTAGGACCGTCTAAGATTTCAATGAGAAGAGATTATTTTGATCTATTTGATTAAGGATAAAATTTGTGTTATTATTTCCTCAACGTAAATTAAACTTTTAAAAAACGATATTCTGTGAACATTTGAGAAGAAACTGATTTTTCATCTGTAGAACTTCCCACAAATGCGATAAGGAGCATGGAATCTCGAGTAATCTATGAAAAAAGATAAAGAGTCGTACGTTACCATGGAGAAAAGATTCTCGTTATGTAGGATGACAATGCTAACATAATTGAATTCTTCTAACAGGTTCATGTTCAGTTCAACACTTTCCTATGTGGTGGTGTTGCAC
>JAOYND010055543.1:0-11478 GCA_025802135.1 Lagerstroemia fauriei | reverse complement strand
CGAATTCTCAGGCAGCTCCGGCCGCGACAAGGCCGGGGCTTTATCGTCGGACATCTTGACGGATCACAAGACACCTCGTTCAGCAGCTGGAACAGCAGGATGAGAAATTTCGAAATCATTAAGCCAAACAACTCAAAGAGAAGGACTTCAAGTCACTAAATTCCACGTCCATTCAATCAGAACCAAGAGATCACCAAAATCTTCTTCGGGGGGAGAAATTCTCAGAGAGTGAGAGAGGGAGCGCTAAGATTCCCGTTTTTCCAAGTCAGCGTGGAGAAAGACAAGTGCATCGACTAACCCAAAACCTCAGTCAACAAAATCAATCATAAATCAAAGACACGGGAGCTTCCGCACACACAGAACAAAGAATCCGTGGAATTTTTTGCATACCAGTGACTGGTCGAAGCTAATAGAGAGAGGAAGGTCCGGAACCGGAAGCAGAAATTGCAGAGAGGAGAGATGGAGAAGAAGAGACGGCAAGAGGGTTTGGTGGGCAGACCGCAGACGGAAAAAGAGAGAGGGAGATAGTTACGTAAGGGGCTCAATGATTGGGAATGGGGGAGATTCCCATAGAAATTTCAGCTTCCAATAAAAATCCTACCTTTTGGGTTATTGGTCGTGGACTGTGAGAGGAAGAGCAAGAAGAACCAAGACCAGTGTTCCTCCGTTGTCTCCTCCTGCGCTGAGATAGTGAGAGAGAGAGAGAAGAAGCCGAGGAAGGAGAAGCAGATCGGGAAGGAGAAAGGCAACGCAGCCAAAGCTAATGAAGCTGTCGCCCTCTTTCTTTCTCTTTTTTTATGTTTGAACTTTCTCTCTCCTCTCTCTCTTGTTATTATTCCTTCACCATAAATGTGCTTAATTTGAAGCTCCCATTGGCCGAAATTTTTAGGGTCACGACATCAAGAATAACCTGATAAATTTAATTAATAAATATTTTATACATATGTAAATATATTAAATTATTTATATAAAATTATTATTATTAATAAATAAAAAAAGATAATATAGTACTTAACGATGATGTGTTAAACATTTATTAGTAAAGTTTACGGATGATATGGCGAACTGAACTCGTGAATCTCTCGCATTTAAATTTTGTAAATTAAGAAAATCTATAATTACAAAAAATTTATTATTATTATTATTAATTTCTTGAAAATAAATTAATTATGTGCTATTAGAATTGAGATTTTATATATCTGATGATATATGTATACGTTGAAATCCGAAATCGCTCCGAGGGATAACCGATCCTCGGATAATAAAGCTTGCCGGAAGATAATGAGATCGTGATTTGACAATGGTATATGTTCGTTTTTTTCGACATAGCCTCGAAAGTTCGGGGTAACATCGGTTCGAGTGGTTCGGGCTCGGTTTTCATACGTACATTATCGAGAAGAGGCCGTGTCGTCGATTGACCATTTTATGCCGTGTGGTCAAGAAAAGCGTTCGGGAAATCTCCTTCTAAATTGGCTCCGCCTCCATCACACGTTACGTGCCAAGAACATTACAAAATCAACAACTTGCCGAACACATGGAAACGGTCTCATCCCTATCACGCGAAGGACGGTGATCTGATAATTCAAAACTTAATTTCATAAATTTTTTGGTATGTACAACTGACATTCAAAAGTCGGACGGACTCTAAGTGATCCATTTTGAGCTGTGTTGGCCCGGTAGAGAGTAAGACTCTCTAAAACTGAATTCTCTCAATTCACAAAGACTCAGAACCTAAAACCTTACTTAAGGAATGAGAAGTCATATTAACTCAATCAATCCATTTCCATATACTTTAATGAATCTGACATCCCAGTCGTGAATCTCTTCAATGCACTTTTTAAAATATTTGTGTGCTTTATAGAGTTAGACTTGGAGGATATCGACTTTTTAAACAATATTAGATTTTTGGTAGTGCTACGCTGTTAAGGCCAGTACTGAATGCTGACTGTTCAGTTCTTCTAGCACGTTCACGGTTAAACATGAAAGCTCTGAGCATTATGTAATGGGATGGTTGAGTCACTACTGTGACTACCACGTCGTTTTGAGCATCCAATGACTTTTGTGGATATAATATGTCTCTTATATAATGACAATACCGTTAGATTTTCGTGAAAATATTATTCACGGAAAAGGTCGATAAAATTTTCGCATGATTTCCACGAGATCTTAAGCCAGCGGAATCAACTATTATATTTCCATTGAATTTTTGTGATATATTTTCTAACATAAATCTTTATCGTTAGATTTATGTGAGAAATTTTCTAATGAAAATTGCGAAAAATCCCTATTTGTCAGATCTCACTAAATTTTCAGGAAAATTATTACCGTTAGATTTTTCCCACAAAAATCTTACGGGAATTTTCCATCCGCCCTCTCTCCTGAAAATTTCTCACGAAAATCAGCTTTATTCTTGTAGTGCTATCAGAAACAACCCTTTTTTTTTCTGCATGATATGCTATCGAGATGGATTTAGGAGCCTTGGTGCGGCCAAGCCTTTTATACCCGAAAAAAAACTATAAAATATTTAACAAATTTAATCAATTTTACCTAATTTCAATTAAATTATCTTATTTTATCCCATTATTTCGTCTTTTGACTCATTATTTTTAACTTCGATCGAGTTTCGCCTCTTGGATAAAATTTCAGCATCCATCCTGTATGTAACTTGCAAGAAAAGGAAAGCTTCAAATTAGTCAAAGGAAAAAAAAGACCAAAATCCCAACGATGGCTTATGTGATTTTCTACAAAATTGTTTTATAGGAAAGAAATCACAAAGACTGGCACTCATGTCATTATTAAAACATCTCGCTTATCCTCCACGTATTAAAGAAAGGAACAAGAAGAAGACTTGAAAATAATCATCGAATTTTATATCCACTAATAGATTTATACAGAAAATTAGTTCATAAATAATATTTTTTAATTAAAATTAACTATTGTAAATCTTGATCGTTTAATACAAAAATACATTTTATTCTCTTCATACTTCCCGAATTATTTGAAAAAAAAAATTATTCTTCTAGTTAGGGGTGAAAATAGTTCGGGTTGGGAGGTTTCTTGTGCAAATCATCTAGACCGACTTTTTTTTAGTTGGTTTTTCAAGACTAGAAATTATATCGAGAACCATGTACCGTAATGAAAAATTAACCGCTAATAGTGCGGTTTCTCGGATGATTTTTTGCCCCCAACTTTTTACATAATAATATGAATTAAATATAAAAATTAAATTCATTATAATAAATCATAATTACTAACTATAGACATTTTGGTATATTTATAAACTAATTAACATAAATAATATAAACCAAAATTTAAGTATAAAAAATATCAAAATAGTATTTTATTATCAAAACCTACCAACAATATAAATTATTAAATATGATAATTTATTTTTCATGAATACAGACGGTCTCAAGCCCCACTGGGTTTTTTGGGTCAGGGCACGAATTTGTCAGACGATTTTTTTGTGCCTTAAAAATCATCTAAATGTTATATAAGAGCGCATAAAACCTAATTTTCGTATCGATTTATATTAATTTTTTGTATTCTCGATTTTTCGATTCTTTTTCTTACACCTCTAATTCTAGTACATAGTTTATGATAAGTACAACAGATTAATAGAAAACTTATGTCCTTTTGAAAAAGTTGAGGTAGATGTATCAACTAACATTTTGGCTTTGGTAGATCCAAAGAATCATGTATTTGTATATCCCAAGGAAAAAAAAATACTCATTACCAAATCAATTATACATAGAAGAGACAAAATTATTGAAAATTCAAATGTCTGTCCAATTAATTTACAAGAATAAAGTGGGCAGATTTGTTTATAATCCCCTCCATGCCCTGTCAATATAATATGAATAACCAGAATCTTTTGGCCTTCCTTTTCTTCCTAAAATATTTGCATCTTGCATTGACATGTCAACCTCAGCTGATATAGAAAAAGTTTGCTGTGTAACGGATATATCACGTGATATTACTTTCGTAGTGTCATAAACTGATAAAATTCAGTTATTTCTAATTTTCTTTTTATTTTTTGGGTTTTATAAGAAAAATCTTAAAATTGTGGAATCTTATTGGCTCTTGACACCACGTAAGCATTGTCACATGGTATACTCGTTACACAGAATACTCTATGACTCATAACTATGCAATATAGGTGAATAACAAAATATGGTTAGTTTGCGTGAATAGATAATGCGCACGTTTTATGAGTTGTTTACAAAGTTGTATGTTCAAATTCACCGTTGACCGCATAATCATTTATTTTAACCATCCATACATGTTTCTGTGCATAAACTTATCTGAATTCATAAATTTATATGATATTATGGGTCCAAGATGTAATTAGTTCGAGTCTTGTGAATAGGGAGAACTCACATTGGGAGAGTTTGATCTCCTAATGGGCACTCCAATCTCTAACTGAATTAGTCAGGACTTGTTGGGTTTATGAGCCTCAGTGGTTCATTCAGATCGAAAAAACAGGTGAAAAAGGGTTCAAGTCATATATTTCTTACACTTTGTTTGACATTGTGTGCTATATATTTTGAAGTGATTAAACCAGTCCTATATTTTGACGTTGCTATTTTTATCTGACGTATCATTTTTAAGCATTTGTAGCGCTGATGTGTCAGAAAATAAATTAACAAAACTAAAAAAAAGGAGGGAGATGAAGGGAGGACTGGACCCGGAGGAGGTGGTCGAAGGGTAGCTTCCTCGGTCAAAACCTCCCTTCCTCTCTACCCTTTTCTCAGTTTTGTTAATTTAGATACATCAGCGTCACATAACGTGAAAGTGACACATTAAATAAAATTAACGACGTCAATGTCATGCCAACTCTGATGTAATGGTAGATAACACAACGATCTCGAATCTGTAGTAGAGGAGAATATATAAATCTGACCAATCTGCTTCAGAACACATAGAATTCAATATCAAATGTGCAAGTTCATAAATTTCAGGTGTCCGGCATGGCAATGAGACTCAGATATGCATGGATTATGTTTGGTCACATGGACCACGGTCACATGGACCACGATTCGAAGCCGGACGCTATTAAATGCGTTCGTTTTCTCTCTCACATCCATTTTTTTCCTTTCCATTTATGCACAAATTTCCCCCCATATTATTGAGTATGGACTTCCAATGGGTCCAACAATAATTGCATCGAAGCAACTCGCAAGTCTCATAATACATATGAAGACAAAGAAAAGCATATATATACACACATACATATATATTTATATATGTGGAATAAGAAATTGTCGGTGTTAATAGTTTATTCTTTTATAGTTGTATTTATGTAGGCTTTTTTTTAATGGATAAAAAGGTAAGTAGCAGTGTGGTAAGCTCTCATTACGCGATTTTCGATCTTTCTTGCTCAATCGCCGACATATCAGATGCACTGAACATCCAATACTTATATTGATACAGTAATACCAAAGGTTTAGTATAATTCATGGAAGAAGCCGGTGACCCCCAAATGCAGCTCCAAACTATACAATTCTAGCAAATGTTTTGACACCGATGCACAAAAGAATTCGAATATGAAACCTTAAACTTGTCAAATTACAGGAGAGTGGATGTAGAACCAGTGCATCACTGCTTTTGGTGATCTAACCTAAACTAAATATCTTATAAGTAACCAACCCGAGCTTGGCCTTGTAGTTCCTTCATTGGGTACCCAAATGGTTGATCTCAGGATCAATTCCCAGGTTAGGAGGGTCGACGAGAACTTTTTCAGAAATCCCGGTCCAACCGCAAAGTAGTTTCGAGGTGCGTTTCGGTTGTCCTAGGGATACTGCGTGATGTAAAATAAAAAAAAATATGTACCTTACAAGTACGTAATATCTATTAATTAATTTAAGTGAGAATATCTGGAATACAGTAGGAGCAGCCCCCCACTTAAAATGCCTCTTCAATGTAATTCAAAGCCCACTTAGGGTGCCGAAAAGGAAAAAGAAAATGTTATTAAAAACCCATCCAATAATATGGCTCAATTCATATGTACCACATGCTCTTGTGGTGCTGACGTGTCAACTCAATCTCTTCCAATCATATATCAGCAACGCATCAATACAAAAAGCTGAAAAGTAAAGTGCATATATATATATATATATTTTTTTTTTTAATAAGGAGAATTTAATTCTATCCGACTGCATGAATCCAAGTAAGTCGCCACATGGGGGTAAATGTCAATCATCATAAAACGACTATGAACAAAAGCGGAAAATCGAACTTACAATGTTGTGAATCTATTACTCGTACTCGCACATCCTGTCCACTAAAACTCAATCCGAGAATTCCTACTATATAATATTAAATTGGGAAAATGTAAGATGATAATGCTATTTCCGATTAATGAATTGTTTTTAAAGGTCCAAAGTGGTTATAAGGAGAGAAAAAATAATGTAATGAGAAATAACTAATAAAATTACAATTACAATAATGATGAGTAACGATTGTGATACTCCTTTTTTGAGTTATTGTAATTTAATTGATATTTTCTCATATCACACTAGAAGGTGACATGTGCTATACACGGAATTGTCAATTATTTGTTCTATTATAAAAATTTAAGGTGATTAAAGAAATAAAATTTAAGATTAGAGTAGGTAAGAAAAGTAATTTAAATAAAATAAAAATGAAATAGGACTGGAGAATGGAGAGAGTTTCTGAATAAAGTAGATTTTTTATGAAAATTGTGAACATGGTAATGAGTTAGAGAATTTTAAAAGAGTGAAATGAGATTATATGGTTGAGAGAATTATGTGAAACAATTGAAAAAATTGTAAAAAATAGTTAACAGCATATTGACAATTAATAAAATGGATAAAAATGAAGAAATTATGAAAATGATGAAAATTAAAGATTGATGGCATTTTTAAAACTTGAAAATGTGACCAATATTGTTTTGAATTTGTTTAAGGTAATAGAAATGATGAGGTAGGATCACTGTGAAATTTCAGAACATATGTTGTTATAGCCCGATGTGGCAATAGTTATAGCTGTAGTTAGCTTCGGTGGGAAAGCACATAACCATATGCATGGAAAAATTTTAGATGGACTCGTCACACAGTAATGTGGTGAGAAAAATTAATTATATTGCTTTGATAATTAAAATAATAGCTCGGATTATTAATATTATTTTTCTCATTTGTTATAATCTGACTGTTATTTTCTCGTATCACTGGTAAAAGAATTTCTCACGGAACCATATTGACCACCAAACGAGTTAAACCTAACCTTAAATGCTAGTGACCAATTAAATGCTGCCATAAATACACATATGTATATGTGTTTGTGTGTGTGTAAGTATATATATATATATATATATGTTTATGTACGTGCAATGTCATTTTTTGGCAAAGTGTAAGTTGGACTATTATGAATAAAAAAATCATGATTGAGAAATTTTTATTTTTAGTAGACAATCTGACTCTAACTGAATTATCTTATCCCGATAAATTTTTACGTAGTATTATTTTTGGTATGTGGCTAATTTCATTGCAATAACTTTTTTTTATAAGAGTAAATCAGTTAAATTGATCGTCGAATTTGTACGTGAGTATCAAGTCAGTTCTCAAATTAAATTTTTCACCAAACTGATTCAACATTCTTAATTTTACTATCAAAATAGTCCCGGCCATCCATGGCATTAAAGAGATCGTGACGGAATTCTGATGTGGCAATTCATGTGATCAAATCACATCAAAATGGTCCTAGAGCTTGTACGCAGCCACCAATTCAGCTCTCAAATTAAACTTTCCACCAAATAGATCCAACATTCGTAATTTTACCATAAAAATAGTCCGGTTGTTAAAGACGTTAAAGAGAGCATGTTAAAATTCTAATGTGGAAGTTCACGTGGTAAAACTCCATCTATAATTTGAAAAACAATATTGTTTTACTCATTTTTTTCCTAAAAATTTGCATCCCTGGAATTTGATCCCAAATTATAAGATAAACATTATTATCATAATTACTAAACTGACATGTTTTATTGCCAAAATCTGTAGAGAGATATTATTTAAATAGGTACGATGATCTTTCTAAAATTCTCAATTCTTATTCAAAATATGTAATTTTTTTTTGTAGATCGTTCTATTAGATATGTTGGCACTGTTGATAGATACGGAAACTTATATACTAGAATAGTTGATTTTTACCGTTTACGTTTATCATATTCTCTCATATTAATTGAGAATTTTTAGATGGAACTAGAAAAATACTGAAAAGTATAAGTATTTTTCTAACAACTATTTTTATTATATAAGTTTTTATATAACCGAACAATTTGTGAAATTTACAGAATTCTTGTCCTGTCTATATTGCCTACAAATCTAATTAAAAAATTCACTAAAAGTTTGCAAATTTTGTATGAGAATTAGGAATTTTAGAAAGATTATAATATTTTTTTAAATAATATATATCTATAAATCTCGGTAAGTAAAGCATGTCAGTTTAGTAGTTGCGACATATAATATTTATCTTATAATTTGGAGATCAAATCCCAATTATGCAAATTTTTTGGGCAAAACTGAGTAAAACATCATTTTTCAGATTATAGACGGAGTTTTGCAACATAAACTATCACATTAGAATTCTGTCACGATTTCTTTAACGTCTTTGATAATCGAGTTATTTTGATAATAGAATCGTGAATGTTAGATCAATTTGATGACACTTTTAATTTGAGAACTGACTTGTACAAATTTAAGGACATTTTGACAGTTTAATCTTTTTATAATGATTTCTTGCGTATATGCATGACACGTTATCTTTCTCCTACAATCATATTATCTTACCATAACCATTAAAAAAATGCCATTGCAATAAATAGATAAACGAGCTTCTTGGTACATGAAACTGACTATAAATTTATTTAGCTGCAAAATTTTTTAATTATTATTATTATTATTGTTCATATGATAATAATTATTTAAGATTTTCTCAGACATTGTAATCTTGTCTAGCGGTGTAAATGAACCAAATCGAGGCTGAATCTATCATATTCAAGCTCAGCTCGTCTAGCATTCTGTAGGCTTGGGCCTGCACTCGGACGTAGGCATATCCAATATTTTAAGTTTGCGTTTGACTCGTTATAATAAACGAAGACTTATCGAGCCTCCACGAGTTGAGCCGAGGCGAAGGACATCGGGCGGCCGCTGGATATGTATGTTGATTGTTGAGAGCGAGAATGATCGAGGAAGAGGAGGAAAACTGATTATGATTAGGGTTTTATAAGTGATAGAGGAAAAAATAATAAGGATTCTGATTGAAAACCGAATAATAATAATAATAATAATAATATAAATTGATTTAGGCTCGCATATTTCTCGAGTAGAGTATTATTGAGTACGACTTGACTTGTTTAACTTACGAGTCTGAATTGACCTAAGTCGAGCTCATTAAGATCAAGTCGAGTTCAAATTTTCACCAAATTAAGTTTGAACCGTTCATAAATTATCTCATCTCATTTATACACATAATGCGGCCATAATTCTCAGTGGTGGCGAAACTGCACAAAGTGGGGAATGATAGGAAACAAAGTGGCCCATCATTTGTCTTTGTTGACCCAAATAGAGAAAAGTGGCTCTACTAACATTTCCACCAACACTATATATGTGTTTGTGACTTTTAAATGAGAGAAACTTCCTTAGATATAATGTCTCAGATTTAAGTCTTGCAAATGAAGAAAATTCACGATTAAGAGAGTATTACTGCTTACCGAGCCAGCTCTAATAAAACTTCAGTTAGTCAATATTCATTGGATTTTTGAATAACATATGATATTAGCAAAAAAAGGAAAAAGAAAATGTTCTTTGATCTGCCATCCATCTCAGCCAAACTGAGTGGTTCCAGCTATTTCAGTACAAGGCCACCTTTCTTTCAGCCATGTAAACCCAAAAAGAGAATGATGAGTGGCAAACACAGCTGGTAGTGGAGGTAGGCCTGTCATCTTTTTCTTGGTCATTATATATATATATATATATGTACATACATGTATATGAAAAATTATACGGTCCAACCGTTCAATCGTTAAGTAAATAAAAAATGATTATGAACTACTGAACTCTTTTTTGTAATTTGGATTATTGGTTTTGAGCCGTTGGATTAAGTTACTGAATCATCCGATTACTGGACTGTAGAAGTCTCCATCTAAATAAGTGGGTGTGCCTTATCTTTGGAGAAATAACTATTTGTTATTGATTTTGCTTAGTGGGCAATCATGATTCCTACGTTAGCAATACATGTTGCTACGTACACAAGGTAGGACACAACAAATATAGGCCTTTTTCACTTGGCATATAAAAATGAAAATTTGAAAAATACATGGATAAATATTGAGTGAACTATTATTTTCATTCCTAATATATCGTAACGTTATCATTTTTGTCCTCAATATTTAAAAAACTTAATAATCCTGTCCATTTTCCATAGTTTTCATCCTGAAAATTAAAAAATTCTTACAATTTAGTCTCTCTATTAGGGCCAAATATAATGATTATAAAAAATATTAGGAGCACAAATGATGTCGAAGGATGAAATTGTTAGGATTTTTAAAATATTGAGAACGAGATTGATGGTAAAATCATATTGATAATAAAAATGATGGGTACAAAATATTAAAAATGAAAAGAATAATTAACTCGTAAATATTTTTTTTTTCTGCCTCCATATTTATAATAGACTACAAATAAACCATATATTAGTTAGGTGCATGACATTGATTTGGCAACTGTATTGTTAGGAGAAACCCTAACTAATGTGCAGTTGGACTCATTATGTTGTGTAATTATTTGGTTCCGATATCATTATCAAATAAACGAGAGACGGGGTATAGGTCGTCGTCCCGGTGCCTATGCGAGCCAAGCCGGTCGAGGCAAGACAGCTCAAAGGATCGTTCGAGTGTTTAAAAACCGAACATGAATCTAATTTTATTGATCCCATCGGCTGTAGTTTTGTGTTATGGATTCGTTATTTGAAAAATTGGACCCGTAGAGATATAAATTCCAAATCGGAGAGTTAAGGGATTGAATTTATAAGAGAATGGGAACCGCCAATTTATTTGTTTAAACTTTTGGATAGGACACGAGTCCAAACCTCTTATAGGTTCAGGTGAATATTTTATATGATATCAGAGGAGATTACGTATTGGTTCACACCACGCCGAACCTGAATGTGAAATTCGTGGGATTAAGCTGCAAGACCAGTTTTTTTCAGTTTAAACCACCGGTATCTAAAAGTCTAACGGATCCTGACTAATCCAGTGCAAGTTAGGAATGCCCACTAGAGGGTAAAACTCTTCTAAGATGAATTCTCTCCATTTATAAGATTCGAACCTGATACCTCATTTAAGGGAAGTTAGAGGTGTCCTATCACATCAACCAATTTACTTTGGTCCACAACATTAGTTGTTGAAGGTGGGCAAATATATGCATGAACAAGCAATTGAATGTTGCATTCAGAAGTAAA
>JAOYND010055440.1:0-11479 GCA_025802135.1 Lagerstroemia fauriei | reverse complement strand
AATTTGGACCTGTAGGACCATTGACTCGTACTACCAATATAACACCAGAGATGTCTTCGATATTCAACTCTTTTTTTTTATTCTTTTATTGATAGATAGATTAATATTTCTACAACAAAAAAGAGGACATGTATAAAAAAAATCCTTATATAATAGTAAGTAGATGTTAAATCCGTGTTACACAGAGTATGCATTATTTCAGTGAAACCAATTTGGGGTAGGTTTATACATAGTAAATAATGATATTATTTGCGCATACAATGATGATTTTGTAGACCACCAAGTGTGTTGGTCTAATAGTTCAAAGCTAACTTCCATATGATTTGGTGAGGTCGAGGTCACAGGTCCGAGTCTCGCTCTGAGCAATATTACTAGATGAGACTCTTGAACTTGTGCCTTGGCGGACACCGGCTTCTTAGCCTATACTAGACATTTGGTGGTGCTACGTTGACGTAGTCAGTGTTAATATTGGTTGTTCAGTTCGTCTGCTATGTTCGCGGTTGAATACGAAAGGCCGAATATTACGTAGTTGGATTGGCTAGGACACCACCGGTGTTACCCTACTTTTTAAAAAGAGAACTGGTAAAAAAAATTGATGATTTTTGTAGACTCTTAAACTACCCAGTTATCAAAGATAATTGTGTGAAATAATATTAAAATGTCTACTTTTTGTGAAAGGAATGTCAAAGAGAATGTGATAATTAAGAACAGATGTAAGAAAGAGTAAAAGGAATTGCGTGGAAAGGGAGGAGTAAAAGGCAGGAGACAAAAATGATCATAAGGCAATTGCTCGTGTGATTAATCAAATTAATTTAATTAATTAAATTGCTCTGATTAGAAATAATTAAGATAACTGGTCGTGTGATTTACACCAATTTGCTCATTTGTCACAGTTTGATTGATATTTTCTTACGTCATATAATAATGTAGAATTATCTAAGAATTTATGGTGAATTAGTGGTTTTACTTATCAAATTTACTGTGTTATCCCTATTTGATTATCAATGTAATGGCCATTAAAATTCACTGTTTTATACATAATGAATAAAAATGGAAAACTAAAAGTAAGACTAAAAAGGAGGTCCTCCCATATAGGAGAAATTCTCAGGTGATCTTGTTTGGTAGTGTGGAATAAGAATTCTGATTACAGATAATTTTCGATGGAATCTCTATTCAAGCGTTTGATTATTAATTTGATCCATAATAGGAATTACATATATAAACTCTATACCTTATTCATAAGTAATTGGGATGAAGTATCACCACATCCTTCATATATATTTCTTGTGAGAATAAGGATTTGATTTACAAGACTACCATTGACAATTCTTAAAATTCCATCTTTTTCCAATAATTTGTTTTAAATATTGATTTAATTCATATGTAGAGTTAACTTTTTTACAAAATCATGAAATTTTATAATAACAATTATATAAAACCTTTTCGTAAAGGATTATATAAATATCGAGATTTCTTTCCCTTTTTCTATACGAAAAGTGAAGTAAAAAAATTTTATACTCTTAAATTTATATAAAATCAAACTTTATTTTTAAAAAATAAATTGTTAAAATTGATTTAATTTCTTTTACTTTTAGTTGCAAATACGTCTTATAATAAATACGTGTCTTTATTTTATATGTAAATGTTAAAAGATATTTTTAACATTTCATTTTACATATTTATATTTCAAATTAAATTCTTATAATTCATCCATTTCTATCAAATAAGGAATATTAATCAATCTATTCAGTTCATCGTCCATTGCTCATTAATTTTATTCCCCGAGACCAAATGTGTCTTTTTTTTTTATGGATAATTGGATATTATATTATATTATATTACTAAGGCCAAAAAACGACAACACATCTTAGAGTTTCAAGTTTAGGACTTGAGAAACAAAAAACAAAAGGCTCGAGCCTAGCTCCTCCAATTCCTCTCCTTCGAAAATACACAAACCAGTTCTGCAGTGCTTCTCTCCAAGCTTTGCCAATTGATCGGCGAGGTGGTTTGCTTCCCTCTCAATCCAAAGACATTCCCAAGATTCAAAAAGTTGCAGGTAACTTTTGATTTCTAACAAGATACTTCTGGCTTGAGAGGGGATTTGACTAAAGCCATTAATTGCCTCAATTAGGTTTAGTGAATATGAGCAGAAAACAACTCTTCTCCACTTCTTTGTATTTGCCATTCGAATTGAGTTGAGAAGTTCTTCTGCCTCTGCATGCAATGGACTGACAACTCTCCTCTTTTCTACTCATTCGCAGGAGAAGTTGTGTTAAGGATCGAAAGCAATTCCAGCAAGTCCTGCATCCCCCTTCAGCCACGAAGCGTCCGAGCACGCAATCATTGTTCCTAGTGGGCATTTTCTGGTATGGATTTCTAAGCACTGCCCTATCTGCTCTCTTGCTGAGTTTCTGTTGTACTCTAAGAAAGTTTTGTTAATTTAGAAATGAATTCAGATAAGTTAGTCTTGTAGGAGGGATCATGAATGGTCTTATTTTGTAGTTCCTACAGATAGTAAATAAGAATAGATCCAAAGCATGTAAATTCATCTGAATTGGTCAGATTAAGCGTGAAATCCCTGGGAGGATCTATAATGAACTCCACTAAATTCCTTGGGGAATCTAGTGGATGCGGGATGTTCCAAATCGTCCAAGATGATTCCCTCCAACTGACCCTATAGAAGAGGCACTCAGAGAATAGGTGCTCTAATTGGTCAGAGCTTGTCTTGCAGATAGGGCATGTTGCATCCCTATCAGCAAACCAAGGGAGGCATTGATTCACCACTCTCCATAGATGGATTTTGAATCTGTCATAGATTTTCAACTTCCAGAGTTTTTTCCAAAAGTTTGAATTTGCAGTTGAAAACCTATAATGTTGATCTTTTAAATGAAAAGATTTCACTGAGTGTATTCCAGAAGGATTTGGTTCCCAGATGTATCTGTCCTCTATGTCTTGTTGTTGTAGCTGAATCCCTTTGATTGCCTCAGCAGCCTGTCTTGTGAAGAAATGATCAACCACCCTGCGATTCCATCTTTTAGGCCCATAACACATCAGTTCACTGACCATCAAACCTGGATTGATGTCTTGAAAGTCTGCAGCTGCTGCTGTAGGATCAAGAAAACCTAGGATCCAGTTGTCTTGCCAAACCTTTGTAGCTCTTCCATCTCCTACTTTTCGAATTGTGCCTTCTTTGAGTGTATCCTTACATACCTGCAGGCCCTTCCAAATAGTAGATGCATTGCTCCTAGGTCTATGAGATGAGTTGAAGAAATTTCCATACCTGGCCTTCAGGGTCTTTATAGCTAGGCTATGCGAGTCCCTTGTTAGAGCCCTAGCTATTTTAGATAGCAGAGCCTTGTTTTGAGCTTCTGCTTTTCTAAAACCTAGGCCTCCATATTCTTTAGGGGAGTAGATAGAAGTCCAGCTCTTAGGAGCAAAGTAATGATTTGCAGGATCATATACTCCCCACCAAAATTTGCAGCTTAATTGGTCTATCTGCTTGCATGTCTTCTTGGGCAATTTGAATAGGAACATTTGATAATTGGGAATTGAATTTAAACAGGATCTAACAAGAGTTGCCCTTCCTACCCAAGATAGTGATTTTGCTTTCCACGAGGCAAGCTTAGATTTAAATTTGTCAATAATGAAATGGAAAGACTCTGTTCATTTTCTCTTTTAAAATAATGGGTTTCCAAGTATTTAGCATCTGCTTTCAGCTTGTTCATCCCCATAATTTGTTTAATTTCCCTCCTAGTGTGGGCATGAGTGTTTTTGGAGAAGTGAATCCCAGATTTTTTAAAGTTTATCTCTTGCCCACTCCACTCATAAAACTTATCCAAGATGATTTTGCAGTGTGATATTTCTCTTTGACCAACACTACTCAGAAGAATTAAGTCGTCAGCAAAAAACAAATGGAAAATTGTGGGTCCACTTCTGCTGACTTTTACCCCTTTTATTTCCTTCATTTATTCAGCTTTATATAACATCCTAGATAGAGCTTCCATGACAATAATGAACAAATAAGGGGAAAGGGGATCACCTTGTCTCAGCCCTCTTGTAGGTTGAAAGAAGCCATAGGGAGAGCCATTGAGCAAAATTGACATCGAAGTAGTGGCTATGCATTGATGGATCCAACTAATGAAAGTTTGGTTGAAACCTAGATTTCTTAGGATCCCTAATAGAAAATTCCATTCAACCCTATCAAAAGCCTTGGATAAATCAATTTTCATTGCTGCCCATCCTTTTTTAGCTCTAGACTTTTTCATAAAATGGAAGATTTCATCGGCCATTATGCTATTTTCATTTATCCACCCTCCTTCAATAAAAGCAGTTTGATTAGGGGCAATGAATCTTTCTAGAAAAGGCTTTAATCTATTTGCAATGACTTTTGAAATCACCTTGTAACAAACATTACCTAGACTGATAGGTCGAAAATCATTGAAAGTGCATGCTCCTCTTGTTTTTGGGATTAAAGTAATGAAGGTGTTGTTCCATTATTTCAATAGAAAACCATTTCGGAAAAAGTTTTGGACAGCCCCTACCTGATTTTATAGTATTCCAATAATGCTTGTAGAAGATGGGAGACATACCATCAGTTCCCGGGGCTTTCAGTGAGTTCATGGCCCTCACTACTCTAGTTATTTCCTCTTCAATAGGAATTGATATTAGTTTCTGGTTTTCCTCATCACTAATTACTGCCTAGAAAAGTCCCTCCATGTCTTCAGGAAATTGGGCTTGATTAGAGGAATAAAGCTTTTTAAAGTTTTCCACAAAATAGTGCCCTATCTTTTCAGTTCCGTGAACCCACTCTTGGTTTACCTTTTTAATGGCATTGATGTGATTTTTCCTTCTCCTTATTACTGTGGAGAGATGGAAAAACCTTGTATTCCTATCTCCCTCTTGAGCCCACAGCTCTTTGGATTTTTGCTTGCAATATAAGTCTTTTCTTGCCAATTGCTCATCTAGTTCCCATTGTATGGCTGACTCTTCTCCAATGTTTTCTACAGCGGGTTCCTTTTGCTGGATCTGGCCCGAGACCAAATGTGCCATATATTCATTAACCGTACTCCATACAAGATATTAATTATATAATTAATTAGTATATTGATCGTGGAGACAAAAGGTTTTGGGACCGGGAGAGAATAAAACTGCATGGAGAAAAAGTAGGGAGAGATGAGCGGAGTAGGAAGAAAATTAACTTATCCAAAGTACTTTTTTTGATATCGATGGTGTTCGATGTCGTAATAACTGACTAATCCAGCGGACTACAGTCAAGGGCCCCCAATTAATTCCTGAATACCGGTTCCCGGGAGATTCGTACCCTGAACCTGACTTACTACTTGTTGTCAGCTTACTAGCGGAACTTCTCCAAAGTACTTAAAAAAACAGAAAGAGCTTAAATTGTAACAGAGGTCTCCCTCTTTTTACTGAACCGCTCACGTCCCACCCTTATCTGAAATCTCGCCGACTCATGCTCCCCCCTTCTCAATTAACCGCCTCCACGTCTCCACGTTCTGCTCTCTGCTCTACAACCCTAAATTCTCTTGGCACCCCAGTTCTTTAGTTCCTTCAACACTACGAAATCTCAACCTTGCCATTGCCTGGCCTTCTTTCTCTTGATCTACTACAATTACTCTTGCTATGCATCAAGCCCCAAGACTTTAGTGGGTGGATTGTGAATTGAGGAAGGAAGCATTGGGAAATTGTTGTTAGAATGGGGAGAGGAGTCTGGGGACTTGAAGACATAGACGCACCATAACAGCTTTCGCACAGTGAGAACCACAACCCGATTGACTGCGTTGCTTGGAGTGAAGATCTAAAGGTGAAATTTGATGAGTTTCTAATTCGTGTATTTGATTTGTCATTTCCGATCGGATTCTTTGTAGACGAAGTCAACGATTCAGGCTTGCATGTGGTTCATGCTGCATTCTCCGTGCTATCGCAGGTAGTGAAGTCATCAGAGGGAAAGCTCAATGTTGCTTTTGCACCTTCAAAAGGTAGCCATGCATCGCCATTCTTTAAATATGAAAGTTCACATGCTTCTATTCTAATATTTATATTCTTATATTTTCTTCAATAACTGGAAGTATATATATAATTTTTGCAAAATATTATTACTTTTGGATCTAATTCCAATCTTTGATGTTTACATATTGTCCGAATTAGATTCATGGACTATGGCTTAGCTCTTATTTTGTTGTTAATCATTATTTCGATTAGTTCAACTTACTCTTAGTTAATTTCAACATCGGTGGTTGACATTCCAGGTGAATTACCTATTTATCCTTCTGCTTATGGAAGGATGGTAGAGTTACAAGGAGAGGCCTCTTTTGGGCTCTTAAAGTTGTAGAAGCAGTTGGAGCAATTGACATCTGAGCTCTAAAATTAATCTATCTCATGAATACTAACTAAATCAATATTCTCGGATTTATCTTTCTTCATCGGTAATTTGTATAGTTCCCGGTCCTTTTGCTCTAGAAATCGAGCACTTAGGCTTAGCATGCCCTGCACACTTGAATCTATTTGTTAACTTCGTGACTTTAGGACTCGATTTTTTGCACAATTTCAGATAAACAATTCTTTTTTGAATGTAAAAGAGAAATTACCATGAGTTACTTATCTCAGCTTTTCTTTTGCTGTAGGATAAGGGAGTAGCCCTGCTTCTCTCTCATCGGAGATATGATCGTAGCTTGCTTCACTCTCTAGTTAAAAAATGTATTGTTTTGATTTCTTTCTGTTAACTATCCTTCTTTTAAATTTGGGAATTTTTTTATTTTTGATCAGCAAAAGAGGATTCTCGGTTTTTTTGTTTCTAAATACAATATTTGCTTTCTTTTATGAATATAAAGAGAAATTACCATAAGTTATTTGTTCCACCTTCTACTTTGATTTATAATACAGGACTGAGCCCTTGATAAAAAATGTTCTAAGGATTGCCCTGCTCCTCTCTTATCAGATCTGTGATTGTAGCTTGCTTTACTCACACTGTCAAAAAGGTATGATTTTGCTTTCCTTTCTATCCACAGCCATGCTTTCAAATTTTGGATTTTCAGTTGTTTCTTCTGAATTATTTCTATTCTGTGTAATTGTGCAATTATACAAAGCAAATATCCATTTTTTTCAAATTATAATCGATTAGTGTAATTCTTCTTTTCCACTCTCTGCTCATATTCCATTGTCTCCTCTCTACTATTTGCTAGTATTGGGATTCAGCTGTCACTACTAGAGTTTTTATTCCTTCCTGATATAATAGAATCTGAATTGACTCAACAGCTTATCAGCTCATATTATAGTTTCGAGTTTTGTGTCTCTATAGCCTGTTGCATCTTACCAATAGTTGAAGTTTATGAGTTAAGTTTCTTATTCAAATCATTGAAAATAATATTAGACTATTCTGATTTAATTGTTATATCTGCAGGTGGGAGTAATGCAGACTCATGATGAAGAGACCGAGAAGTTCTTAAAGCATTAATTGGTTACCTTGAGTAATGCAAACTCATATAAAGAGACCGGGAAGTTCTTAAAGCATTCATCAGTTACCTTCGTACTGTCACCCTGCTTGCAAGCATTAAGCTACATTTTGAAGGAACAGGTATACCTAATTATACTGCGGTCCAGTCTTATTATGCACTTTTTTATGTTAATTCCGCACCAACTATTTCTTGCCTTGAACATAGTAATATAAAATTCGGTTTTGTGTCACTAACTTCACGAGCATAAAGTGCGTTTCAATTAGTCTATTTCATTTATTTATGCCTTCTATATGAAACTGACTTGAAAGAATTGACAGTATTCTGTTCTTCTCTTTTGTTGTTCAAGAACTATTTTATAGAATTGGCTTGATTCATATTTGATGACTATGAGAACTGATATTGTTTAAGTGGTTTCTCATGTTTCTTTTATTGTGTCTTTGATGATGAGAAATCTTCTCAATGTTGCAGAGCTTCATAGAGATGATTTGAATGCAATGAGTTGAATGGGATGATTGCAAATGGAGTTGAACAGGCTCGAGGTGAACATGCACAGGTGTATGAATTTGAAGAGATTAATTGCCAGCCTTGAGAAGATTTCTAATTCTTATTATCCAAGGAGAGCCTTAGATTGTCATTCGTGGAAAGAAAATTTATAATTCTTACTCTATATTTTGTGTCTGTGTTTGTATCACATAAACATTAGTTATTGATGACACTAGAATTTTATCTTAAAACCTCTATTAATGATAGTGTATAACACCACTAAGCTATCACGTGAATTGATAATAAACCTACCTTGAAATTTAGCATGTCTTTCATCTTTTGAATAAAAACTTTTGATCATCAATGTTAAACATCAATTCTTTCAATTAATGCGTAATAATACTTTTACTCTTCTTAATTATACTGGAGGATACTCACCGTGCATAGTATAATTAAAAATTTCCTTCAATCACCTACTTTGTACATACTTCGGTTATTTCATTAAATTTACGTGTGTTACTAAGACTACTATTCACTCCATGTTCGATGATGCTTATCGTGCATAGCACAGATCGTGTGACTAGTTATTACTTTAAGGGAAGAGGTTACCTTTTGGTGTGTCTCTTTCTTTTGCAAAAATACCCTTCGCATATAAATTAAAATATTGATAACCCTTAAATTGGAATTAAATGAGGGCATGATCGTAAATTTAGTATATACAACTACCTACTTCCCACCATTTTCCCTCTCGCGCATGAAACTCGCATCCTCTTCTTTCTACACCTTGATTTTTTGTTTCTAATCGATTTATTTTTAATTGTAACATTTCATTCTCATTCTTTTATCTGCGAATCGTACATGCAAATTACGAACTCCAATTTCATTTATACAAACACTTTTATAACTATCTAATTTAAAAGTTAAACATATGCTATTTTTACTTGAAAAATTAATTATACATAATTACTCTCTTCAATTGTACATAAATATATATTTTTAATAATTTCTATTGAGATAATACATACCGTGCATAGCACGAGTAAGCCTCTAGTATAAATTAGAGTTAATGGTAGTTTTGAAAAGAAAAATGAACAAAACTACCTCATTGTAGCTTAAAGAAATAATAGCGACTGACCTGTGCCACATATGATGAATATTGTCGAATATAATTGGAAAAGATAAAAATGTTGTTATACACGAATTAAATAAATCAACTGAACTGCCTCATTCCCATAGGCCTAGGCTCTTCTAATGAGAAAATATACTAAAATATAGTTGTAAAATTACATCTCATTCACAAATAAACTTCAGATAATCGTCACTGTGGAGAGATCCATGCGCAATTTTAGAATAAAATTCGTCGTGTAGAAAAGGTAGGAATAGATGGGTAAAAGAAAAATTGCTATGGAAAAAATTATCGAAAATGGGTAAAGTGCTCCAAAATAACGGAAATGATCATAAATGGCCTAAAATTATAATATAAAGTAAATTAGGATAATGGTTGTTTGCGAAATGAAACAAGAAACTAAAACTGTCCACTTCTCCCTTGAAGTAACAGAGACTAGCACATGACTCGTGGTCCGCACGATGAATACCATCGAGCACAGAAGTGAATTATATGGATGTTGATACGCTTAAATTAAACAAATTGTCTTAAAATGTATGTTCAATATACCATCAAAGTATGGCCAATAACATACTCACATACACCATCAGAGAAAGATGAAAAAGATTTGATTCTAAGTTCTCTTGTAGGGAGATTCTGTAAAATTATAGTACATGACTTCTGTAAGTATGTTTTTAGGTCATAAACGAAATCTTCACTTATTAAAACAATTCCAATATATTAACCAAAGTGGATTGGTTGAGGTGATATGATACATCTTCCCTTAAAGTAAAGTCTCGGGTTCGAGTCTTGTAAATGAAGAGAATTCACCTTAGAAGAGTTTTACTCCCAGTGGGCCCTCCTGGCTCTAATTGGATTAATCAAGGCAGTCCGTTGGATTTCTGAATACTAGTGGTTCAAATAAAAAAATTCCAATATATGAAAGGTAATATCTTTTTTTAAGACAATTAAAATCATTTCACAAATAGAAAGAGAAGTATGTTTGCGAGTGATGGAAAAAAAAAAGTAGGAACAGTCAATACTCACCCAACAAATTTAAAAACAATAAAATTCTTAAAAAAAGATTATTGGTTAAATTAGATTTGAGGGTAGTTCTGAAATGAGAAAAATAGATCAAAACTATCTTCTATTGGCTTAAAATATTAGAAGAGCAATACCATCAAAGACAGTGGTCAAATGGTCCAAATCTCTTTCTCATATGATTTGATGAGGTCGAGACCTCAGATTCGAGGCTCATTCCAACCAAAATGGCTAGAAGGGACTTTTGAATTTAGGACTTGGTAAATACTGAATTCTTTGACTAAATTAGGCCTTTACTGGTCTATGTTGAGCCAATGTCAGTACAAGTTATTTAGTTTGTCTAATATTTTCGCGACTGAATATAAATGATTGGATATTACATGGCGGCCTTTGGAGATTTTTTTTTCGGTGAGAATTTTGGAGATTATTTTACAATGATTACAAAATTATTTTATTTTCATTGTTCAATTAAATTATATTTTTATAATCCGGTCTAATGCAATGAAATTCACTTGACGTTCGGTGACAGATGGCTCCACGCCATTAACTAATCCTATTTATTGTCCAATTTGATTTTGGAAAAAAAATATGATGAAATACTAAAATTTTGTAATTCTCGTAGACAGAAAGATGTAAAATGACAGAAGATGCAACTCACGGACCCTCGTGCGTATGAAGTAAATATTCAATATATAATACACAACTTTATAATTTATCGTATAAACTCCTATCAAATATTAATGTATGTAAATTTTTTACAATTTTAATTCTAAATTTTTTTTTACAATTTTTAATTATCAATTTTTACAAATATTAAAATCAAAATGAATATTTGCATAACAAATATTACACATTAAAAAATTTACTCGGTGGGTAGGGGGATGAAACTGTTTTATGGCGTCGAGCCATCTGTCATGATGGCGGGCCCCACTTACTTAAAAAGACATGTGGGCCCCACCATTATCTCCCCCCAGATGTCTCCTCTCGTGTAGTCAGAGTCAGCCTGCTCCACGTGTTGCTCGACGTGAGAGAATGAACCGTCCAATTAATAGATACGGGACCTGCCTTATTCTCCTTTTCCTCTCTTATTCTCAAATCATCATCTTTTAGTCAATCTTTCATTCCCACTTTTTTTTTTTTGGCTAAATATCAATCTTTTTATTCTCAAATCATCACATTACCCTTTTTTAGTGATAAGGGAAAACTATTAACCTAATACAATGATAGAAAATAAAGATAAATAAACGGTACATAACTCTTACGATAAGAATGAAACTCAAAATCATTTAATTATGAGTCAAAATTTTGTGTCACTGAGTTAAGACCATATCATTTATTTTTAGCAAATTTGTTTGGCAAAAAAATAGCTATTTTCCCA